>CAJQZM010037388.1:20984-49234 GCA_907164665.1 Colias nastes | reverse complement strand
TATGTAGAGAAAACGTAAATATGTACCACGGGCGAAGCCGGGGCGGAACGCTAGTTTTAAATAAATCCTAATATTGAAGAAAAATATTTAAGTCACAAAAATAAATATAAAAATTCTTCATCGCCTAATGTTTGCTCGATGATAAACTGTCAATGTAAATTACCTAGTACATAGTGTATAATAATTAGATAGGTACAGGTAAATTAGCTTGGAGAAATTTTTGCGTTTGTAGTAGTGTATGGTCAGCAAATAAAATAAAACAACATTTTATTTTTAGTTTTTATTTTATATATAATATGCCGTGGCCATATCGTAGATTTGCTCATTTCATGATATGATTGATCATTTCACGAAATGGTCGCATTTCAGGAAATGGCCAACATAGTTTGATCAGATCGTTAAATCGTCAACGTTTCACGATTTGATCATCCACATTTGGCCAGATCGTATAAAATATAGAGAGTCCATAAAATATTAAAAAAATTCAGAATATTCTAAGAACTTGTTTAGTGTCATTTAAGTTAGTGCCGCGGCAGCGGCCGGCGAATGCCAGAAGCGAATGGTTTTTGCAATAGAAAACAGTTAGGTTAGGTTAGGTTAGACTTTGATAAACAACGCACGAGCCGAGCGAGCAAAGCGAGCGTGCCGCGGTAGCGGCCGGCGAGTGCCAGAAGTGGATCGCTTTTTAAAAAACAAACAATCATAATAATATAGTAGGATATATAAATATATATCCTAAAAGAAAAAATGCGTCTTAAATCCTTTTATTTATGACGCATTTTTTCTTCAATACATATAAGATATCCACATTTTCCATAGTACTCGAACCTCTTCGTCGTAAATTCTTTGCTATGACTTTCTTCATATTGTTATTAAACGAATTATGAAGTTTTTAACTGCGAATAATTAAATTTTCGCCAGCGGCCGCCATATTATCAGTTATCACATAAACACAGAGCTTGCAGCGCCTCTACCAATAATTAATGTAACTATTTTACGATATGATCAAATAATTTTGATCATTTCATGAAAAAACCGCGCGTTTAGTTGGCCATATCGAGAAACGATTTCTTATCATTGATCTGCCCAAACCACATCATGATGTGGCCAATAGACATTCGATCATTTCATGCAATGCGATCATTTCACGAAATGATCGATCATATCATGAAATGAGCAAATCTACGATATGGCCACGACATATATAAGGGATTTTAAATTAAACTATATGTGTTTCTCCTCTGAAAAAGATGAGACTTTATTTTAATATTTGCACATTTAACATACGTATAACTTTTACATTAACAATGTTACTAAAATGAAAAATTTACTAACCTGAAAAAGAAACGACATGTAAAGTTTAATTCTTTAGTTTGAGAAGTCAAAGGCTTGCCTCGACCATGTTTTAACACTGGAGCCATTTTGAATTAACAATATAAAGTTACAACACTTACACACAAATTAAACACTTCAACAAATATTATAACAATAATAACAAATAATAACAACAATCAACAAATACAAAATTTAACAATTAAACTACGTAATAATTATAATTTTTGAATTAAATGTGTGCTTTATGTTCTAACGGTACCAAACGACTGCACGTGGCACCTGCGGACAGCGTAAACTGGTTTATTCTGGTTTTGTGCGTGTTTCCACTTTCCACTATCAAGTGACGATTTATTTATTTGTTTTGTTTCGTAATTATTATGGTCAAATATTAATTATGAAACAAATTATTATGGACACGATATTTTATTGTTTCACGGTAGTCGCCTTGTCGTTTGCTCAAGGACGTGAAATTGAATGATATATTTTTTTTTATAAAGTCAAAACCATTTTCTTTCAAATAAAAACTTGTTTTTATTGAAAACAAAAGTGTTGCTAGGAATAAGTATAAAATTAAATAGTAATGTTAGGATATCGAAACATTTTTGTATAGGCCAGAACGATATAGTGGAAACGCGCTCTAAGATCTGAGTAATATACACACCACTACATATGCAAAAATTTCTCCAAGCTAATTTACCTGTAACTGCATTTACATTTTTATCTTTGTAATTATGGGTTTTATTATTACAATTATTAACGGCTCTACTTTTTGAAAATAAATTCTAAACTACTAAAAATTATAGAAAATTTCTTATTGAGATTCATAAAATCTTCGTAGTAAGTATTAAAACTTAAAAAAATGTATTATCTCCATAAATATGGCGTCAATAATCCGATTGTAATTCGTTTTCGTTGCATCAATTCGTTCAAAAATTCAAATTTTCATCGTCATAGGAATATACTTAATTAATATGGTATCATTGCAAATTTTTATTAAACAATTTATTCATTGTATTATACCTAGGTACAAACTACAAACCTATGATAAAATATACCTACATATTAAATGAAACAATGTGATGTCCCGCCTCGTGATCGAATTTTTTCTATTCTTTATAAAATTTATATAAATGAAACAATTTAAATGCTAAAATAACTGGTTTTAATTAAAAATTTTAACGTACCTTAGTAATTTGAAATTTTACTAAACACATTTTAACTTTATCCAACGGTTTTTAGTTATAATTTATATCAATGACTAGCTGTTCCTCGCGGTTTCACCCGCATTGCTCCCCTCCTGTTGGTCTTAGCGTGATGATATAATATAGCCTTCCTCGATAAATGGGCTATCTATCACCGAAAGAATTTTTCAAATCGGACCAGTTATAGTTCCTGCGATTAGCGCGTTCAATCAAACAAACAAACAAACTCTTCAGCTTTATAATATTAGTACTTATAGATTATATTAATGTAAAGAAAATATCTATCTCCTATTTTATAATTTCTTATTATATACGTTTAATGTTCATGTGAGTGATTCGTAACAAAAGCAATGTACATAAAAATACGCTAAGAATTAAATAATTCGTTCGTTAATTTAAAGTATTAGGTACCTACGTAGATTAATAAAAACATACGGAACTTTAAAAATTATTCACAGAGTTATCATTTTTAGTCATTAACAGTCCTATAAATTAAGTGTAAGGAAATCACCAGCGTACATTTCACATTGTGTAGCCGGCGTATACTTTGTCTTTAAAAACATTTTTATTTTATTGGAATATTCAATATGAATAGTTTAGAAAATAAAGTAGCTGTAGTGACGGGCGGGGCTAATGGTATTGGAGCTGAAATTGTTAAGGCATTTTTACATAAAGGTGCAAAGGCAAGTAACTATATTTTTTTTTTTCTTAACATCTTGTGTGTTTTTCTGCCCATTGATATTGAGGGGGGATGAATGCTATGTGGTCACTACATAGACACGCTATTAACTCTCTATTATTTATATTTTATATTCCATTTTACAGAATTACTAATAAGTATATTCTTCATGAAATGAGCTATTTTAAAAGAGATCTTTTAACAGGTGACAATTTTAGACATCAATGAAAGCGCGGGGAATGACTTGGTACATAAGTTGGCGGGAAAATATAACAAAGATAAAATACAGTTTATAAAATGTGATGTTAGTAAGGAAGATCAACTACTGGGCGCATTCGAAAAAGTCACCAAAGAGTACGATTATATTGATGTTATAGTTAATAATGCTGGCATAGCTGACGAATCATTTGAAATGTATAAAAAACAAATCGATATAAATTTCGTAAGTAAAACATATTGTTAAATTTAAAGCGCCTTATTCACGGTCCATTTGGCTGTACGTCCCGCCAAGGTCATAAACGATGCACGACGCAAAACGACAGTGAATAGTATTGACGTACGTTAATAATTATTACGTACGTCTTGCGTCTGTCGTTTTGCGTCGTGCATCGTGTATGACCTTGGCGGGACGTACAGCGGGGATGGACCGTGAATAAGGCGCTTAATATTTTGGATGTTAAACGTAACCCTACGTTCACACGGAGACACGACTTGCCGAATCTTAATTTCGTTGGATTTGAAAAAACCGAATGTTGTATTCACACAGCATTGTCGTATCCGACGGTCTCGTAAATACTGGTACCACTAAACCGAATCCTGTAAAAAACCGAATGGGTGTGAATGTATTAAGTATGTAGGGAATATATATATACCTATAGGGAAAAAAGTCATTATGATATGAAATAATATACGCAAAATCTTTATCATTTAATTAAGCACATACATTTTTCACATTCGCTAGACTGCAGTTATAACTTCATCAATAAGAGGAATCGAGTTTATGCGTAAGGACAAAGGTGGTAGAGGAGGCACCATCATCAATGTATCTTCTATCTGCGGTCTTATTCGGTTAACTCCTGGTCTTTTCTTATATGGAGCTATCAAGAGTGCATTGATCCACTTTGGAACTTCAATTGGCGTGAGTTCTTTTATGTCAGATTTTCTTTTTTTTTCTGCAACTATACCTACCTACATTGCGGCCTGTGTCCATATACCTATGAATGAAAATGTAAATATTTTAGACTTACATTAACACAGGTATTATAGTTTTGTCACTCTTTTAATAGTAAGAGTAAGTAATCATAATGTTTACATGCAAAAAGCTTTCCAAATTATTCATGAAATCGAACAAGCTTATAGAACTTTAATATGATTATTTCCATTGTGGACTGGATGCAAGTGTAGTTACCTAGTTAGGTACTAGATTTTTGATATCCTTGAAATATTATATTATGTCTAAAAAAATATTGTCTTTATAGTATGTTTGGGCTAATTCAATGAGAACAAACTCATTTTTGCCAATTTTTTCAACTTTAACGTTTATGTAATAAGTACCTAGGTACTTACATATTTTATTTTCATATATTTTTTACGCAGGTTAAAGAATATTATTCTAGAATCAATGTGAGGGTGATCACAATTTGTTTCGGAGTTACGCAGACAAATATAGTATCCACATCGAAAAGCTTTGATGAACAAATAACTCGCGATACTGAGCAAACGATGAGTAAAATTCTCTTAAGAAGTCCAGTCCAATCGTAAGTCGTTACGTAATTAAGGCAAGTTTAAATTTAATACTTTCCTTTAATTATCAATTTCAATTATATTTTACAGTGCCGAAGTAGCAGCTAAAGGAGTGGTTGAAAGTTTCACAAATGGCGAAAGTGGAAGCGTCTGGCTTGTGAACAATGGACAAATTTGCGATATCACTGAGAATATAGACCAAGCTTTCGAAGTTATGGGTGAAAAAGTCAATATTTGAAAAAACGTGCTAAATAATGGCTAAATAAAATTTATTTCTTGATGTCTTTGTTATGTGATATTTTATTAAATACCTACCTTATGTAATAACTATCATTCAAATCATTAACCATACTTTATTATTTTACCACTAAATACACCAATTATGTTTGTGTAATCCAAGGTGTAATCAATATTTTTACGAAAAAAATCGGTATTCAAAATACCTTGTCCACTACATGTCCACTAGGTGCATTTGTGACATTGAGTGACATTGAGTTTGTACTTAAGTGACATGTTTGACATTTGAATAATTTTGATAGACACTGGTCAATTGTCATTTTGTCAATAGAGGAACGTATTTTTTAATTCCGATGCAAGTTCCGATGCAATTCAAGTTATCAAAATGAATCAAACAATAAATGTTGATCAGTTAAATTCCGCTTTAACATCACTAAGAACTCTACGATCTAGCGTGAGTCATGTATTCGAAACTTTATCGAATGGCCTCAGAGCCGACCACGGTGAAGACGGAAAGGACAAATTCCTTTTAGAACTCCAGGAACTTCTTAACAATGTGAATATAAACGTACGAGATTTGGAACAAACAGTGAACGGTTTACCGATACCTACGGCACCGTTCAATTTAGGTAATACTACGTTTTTAAGCCAGGAAACAACACAGGACCGGCAAGCGTTGTATACTCAGTTAGTAAACAGTTACAAGTGGACGGATAAGATACACGAATACAGTTCGTTTGCTCATACTTTGTTAAGTCAAAACTCTCTCAAAAGATCTAACCTTAACTCTGGCAGTACGAAACGTCGAGGGAAACTACACAGTAACCACAACGTCGCTCCGTTACAAGTAGACAACGTAATAAATAACATAGACCGATCTTACAATGATATGAAAATAACGATATCGCGGCCGTTCGCTAGCAATGCCGTCGTCCAAATCAACTTGAGCCACGTCTTGAAAGCTGTTGTAGCATTCAAAGGGCTCTTAATGGAGTGGGTGATGGTGAAAGGTTATGGGGAGACACTAGATCTGTGGACAGAATCTCGTCACAATGTGTTCCGGAAGGTAACAGAAAATGCACATGCAGCTATGTTGCACTTCTATTCCCCTATGCTTCCGGAATTGGCTGTGCGTTCATTTATGACCTGGTTGCACAGCTACGTGAATCTATTTAGTGAGCCGTGCAAGAGATGTGGGTGTCACCTGCACCACACCTCGATGTTGCCACCAGCCTGGCGTGACTTCCGTACCCTGGACCCATTTCACGACGAGTGCAAACAATAGTCCATGTGGTATTGAATGGGAAAGAGCTTAGCAGTCGCGGGTAGCTTTCTCATTCAATACGTTAAATATAAATATGAAGTGCTTAATGGATTGTGAACTGAATTGTGTAAATACTTTGTTTATTGTATGTGCATATAGATGGAACAATTTGATACTGTAAAAGTATTGGAATGTCCAAACCCAAACTGTCTTACTGATTATGTTTTACTGATTAATGTGTAAAATTGGTTTTTCATATTATAGATAATATAATATGGTTTTGTATAGTAAATATTGTTTGTTTATCACATTCATAACAATATTGAAGATAATGTTTTAAATTTAATAAAGATATTTGTGTACATTAGATACTAGGATATTTTCATAAGACAAAGGTATTTAGGAAATAGGATGTAAATTTAAAATAAAAAACTGAAAATGTAATATGGCAATTTTATTTTTATATAAACAACTTAACAATTTTTAATTAAGTCCTATAATAACAATTGTGCAATATTAAATCACACTAAACCACAACTGACTTCAATTTACGTCTTATCTTTACTAATATTATAAATAATAAAGTTTAAGAGTTTGATTGTTTGAACGCGCTAATCTCGGGAACTACTGGTCCGATTTGAAAAATTATTTCGGTGTTAGATATATATCACCTCGCTTAGACCAACAGGAGCCGAGCACTGCGGGTAAAACCGCGGAGCACAGCTAGTTCATTATATAAATACAAATTATACATCATTCCTCGTAAAATTCTAATAATTATTAACATACTAATCACTAAGCAAACGGCCGACACATTGCTACAGTATGATCGACACTGCACTTCACAGATAGCAAATGAGCACCAATACCAACTTTTAAAGGAAAGTGTTGATCTTTAACATGCCCCAGACCTAAACAACCGTGCCTATTTCTGCCCCATGTGTACAAATCTCCATTGTTAGTAATTGCTGCTAAATGTCCGATACCACAAGCAAGTTTCACCACCACGCTTTCTGGGTTGAATTCGTTCCTACCGAATAGTGGTGCTGGTATCTGTGTGGGTTTGGGTGTGTGGTGCACGTTCGGACCGAGACCCAGTAAGCCGAAACCCCAGACAAATACGTCGCCTTGATCTGTAAAGAATTTTAAAGATTTTATTGAAATAATTAATAAAATATTAAAAATAATCTTTATCAGATAAGTTAAAACTAAATTGAACCAAAAAATTCTTAAAATGTTTGATTATAACAAAAAGAAGGAATAGATTAAGATTATTTTTTTTTTTAGTAGACTGACTCAATTTTTAAACCATAAAAAAATTCTGCCCTTTTTATGAAATAACATAACAACAATATTTAGCAAAATTACTTTTTACCAATTAGTTTCTAGACAGTTGAGTGCAGTTTCATTAAAAGAATAGGTACTTACCATTACAAATAAGGCAGAATGATCCACCCGCGGCGATATCTACTATTTTCCCTAACCCTCTTGTGAATTGCACTAAAGCATAGGACGTGTTCACTTGCTGTTGATCCGTAGACATGGGTATTTGACCATATTCTGAATTACCCCAACCAAAAAGTTCACCTTTATCTGAAATACAAATGGGGATACTTTATTTAGGATCGTAAAGTAAAACTCATTAAAAATTTTCACAATATTTTCAAATATTAATAATGTTACATATAATATTATGTTACTGATGAATTAATATTAATTGTTACTCTAGTTTTGATTGGTTATCATTAAAACTCGATTAGCGATAAAATTTTGGAATTTATGAGTTTCCCTTTTAAATATTGTATTTTACAAGAAACTATTCTTTTTTTATGTCAACAAAGCGAAAATAGTCAAACTATTTCTGTTTTATTTACATATTATGTACCCATTTACATAGAACCAATTCTAAACATTTTTGGTCCTTCAAGCCGGATCACTCACCATTCAACGCAAGCACACAGTCCGCAGTAGACGCAATCTTGACCACCTTCTCACTGGTAATATCTCCACACACGGGCGCTGGTGGTCCTTGAGCTTCGAACTTCCCGAGCCCGGTCTGACCGTCTGCCCCCCACCCGCATGAGTATACTTTACCAGATTCTGTTAGGAAAAGGCTAAAAACAAATACGTGATAGTTTAAGTGAATTAGAGATATGTTTAATGGTAAACTAATATTATAAATGGAAAAAAGTGTTTGTTTGTCTTTCTATTACGTCGCAACGAAGCGATTTTATTAAAAGATTTCTGAGAATGTTTGAATTCCAATGAACGCAAAAAAAATTAAGCCCTTTGCTATATTTTACAGTAGCAATGCATTCAATTTACTATAATCTATACGAATGTTATAAAGAGGTAACATTTGTTAAGTATTTGGACAATCACTTGATATACTAAAAAGTAAACTGATTTTGAAAATAGTTTTACATATAAAAAGATTAAAATAAAAATTAAAAAGTATACCTGTGATCTTGTCCCGCGACAACATCCACAATATTATCTCCTCCAAGCCTCTTAATATGGTGCGAATGCATGCTTCCACGGTACTCCTCTGCGGGATTAATCTTCCTTCCACACTGACCATATGCATTATTGCCGAGAGTGTAAACTCCTTCGTTGTCTGTTAGAACTAGTGTATGGGCACGCCCAGCTGCTAAGCCGATTACCTTGAAAATTATATACATTTTTTTAATTAAAAAAAATACAGCATAAACTTTTATGTGAACATTTTTATATAATTATTTATTGCAATGCAAATGGTATAGCGAAGGACATAAGACGTCTAGTATTTTATTGCTATTAAACTAAAACTGAAAATAGTTAATTATTCTATAGGTGCTTACTTCCGTGGCTTCACTTGAATTGTCAATAGCTTAACAAATTATATACTTTAACCTTCTTCAAGAACTAGGTACTCAATTAAAAAAAAGCCACATCAATATCCATCACGTCATTTTAAAGATAGATGCATACAAAGGGACATGCAAACAGTGGGAAGTGACTTTGTTTGATCTATGTAGTGATTTATTGATCATTTTACTAAGAAAATTAAGACTTCTATTCACCTTACTTTCCAATGACTTATAAGGGATGTAAATTGGTGCAGGACTGAGCAGCATTTCCAGAGGATGTCCCATCTTTGGTGCATGGTATCCAATCTGTGAGTCTGTATTGATACCAGTACCAAATACTTTATGCTGCTCATTTGTTTTCACTGCCGCTACTGTAAAACCGTATCCGCAGGCTATTTGTGTGACCTGCAATTCAAAATAATAGTTGTAAGTAAAAGGAAGCTTTGTAGAAATAACTTAAAATTGTATTTTTTAAATTAAAACTTATTCATAAGAGCAATGTTTAAGCAAGAGATCTTTTCCTAAATTGAATACACAAGATTATTTCCTGCCAATTTGGTCTATTACAGCTATAGAAGTTTCTCTCTTCAAAATACAGTGTAAACTCTATATAACGACACTCGATTTAACGACAAACTCTCTAAAGCGTCAAAATCAATTGCCTTTGGTTGGTTTAGCTTATCTACCATACAATGATACACTCTACATAGCATCACACCCACTCTCAATAACGACAACAATTAAGTAATAAACTCGACGTCATTCATACCGAACTTTCTAAGAAATTCGTTCTTTTGTTTACAAATTGGGATTGCTTGCACGTGTAGACTGTTTTTGACCATGACTAATAAGTATGAGTCATGGATTATCTATACGTTATCATATTCTTAGTTGCTCACAAACTTTCAAACTGTAAACATGGCTAGTAAAAGAAAATCATTGTGTATTGACGACTACTGACAAGAGACTATACACAATAGCGTTCAAGTAACATTCTTTTTTATGTACATAACTACTAACACTAGTCTGAAATAAATTTTCTCTTTTTCTAATTCTGATTTTTCTTCTCTCCATTTAACGACAACTCTATATTTTTTTTTTTTTTTTTTTTATTATTATTGACATCTGCGATCAGTCAACGGACTATGAGCAGATATTTGGACAGACAACTCTATATAACGCCATAAAATGCACAGTCCCTTCGGTGTCGTTATATAGAGTTTACACTGTATATCTTCTTTAACCATAAATAATATTCCATCCTCGTAAGTACAATAGTTAACTATTAATGATATATGTCACTAAAACTTTAAATACTTACATCAAATCTCTCACAAAAAGTAGATCTCATTGGATGCCAGACCAGTTTGAAATCATTTTTGTATGATTTCTTGGATCTATGCTTTCCACGCGGCAAGTGAATTCCAAGAGCTCCTGTCTCAGCCAGACCCCATACATACACCCTTCTATCTGAGCTTTTACTCACTGGGTACTGAAATACTGAACAAAATTTATTAGTTAACATAATACCTAAAATTATTCAAAATACAGTTTTTATCGAATAATAAGCTCTGACTGGGTGACTTGACTTGGTTGTATGCAAATCAAAAATTAATGTACTGTTTTAATACACAATAGTCACAAAATAAGTACAAATGTTCAATTTCTAATAAGTTAAACTATGAATTGTCATATAAGTAATTCAGTAATTCCCTTTCTTCAGTAATTTACAGAAATATCTGTAAATAAACTAATTGCTATGAATTTAAAGTTTTGTATTGAATAAGTTTATACGATATTTAATAAATTTACTTGGTAATTGCTCCTCCTCCTTAGGATCGTGTATCTTTTTTTTGGTTGTTGCGGTGCGGCTTATTAAAGATATACTTGTATTTCTGTTCCTGAATAGTACTTTTAAAGTATTCATCTCTGCTTTTTAAATTATAATATTGTATTTACGGAATAATCATGTAGACTCATGAGATTTAGAAAAATTATAATCGTATTTTGTATTTCTTGCAGCTTTGTTTTGACTTGGAACTTTTTTTTCATCCTTGACAGTTGACAACTGATATTTACTGAACAACGATGGGGATTTTGGTTATAATTTAAATTTGGCTTGATGTTAAAGAAATAATAATTAACCAGAATTTTATATTTGAAGTGAAACTTCTTTATCGGGGTTGGAAAAAAATTTAGTGTAACATTTTTTCGTTACGCGTGACATTTTTCCGTTACGCGCCATCTTTTTCTTATCCCTACCACGCGTGATTCGACGTATTTCTGTAAAGTTGCATATAGTAAATTATTTTTTGAAAAATAAGGTCATAAAGAAGTTTCACTTCTTACGTGTGTACACTAGTACACGCACACATTTTTTTGTCTTCATATCATGAAAGTATCATGATATAAGTACTACTTTTTTATTACTACCTGTGGTGCGGGTCCAAATTAATGATTAGTTAAATATTTGCTGATGTATTGGGTGCCCACAGGGGCTGCCTATAAACGAAATCTACGCTATCTAATACTTTATACTTCAATAGGGAATATGCATGATTTTTTTATATTTTTTTATCCGATAGTTTACAACATTTTTTAAAAGGGAGAAAAACACGAGAAAAATTACGCAGCACGCGGCCATTTGGCGCGCTTCGTGAGACGTCACCATAGAAATCTAAATAACAAGACACATAGAAGTGCTATACCGTGTTTTCCAATTACAGCACTAGAGCGCATTATGCGGCATAATCTATGGACGTCACAGTTCATGACAACAAACAATTCAACAATCAAGTCAAGAAAATCAAATTTTCAATTCGAAATCTCTCTGTAAAGTTTCCTTCCCCTTAAATTTAGGGATATAAAAGCCTACGTTGGCAACACTGACGCAGAGTTAAAGCGTCTGTTTATGACCAATTTTAGGGTACCACATGTGTACCTTATGCATTATGACGTCATAGTTCATGCGTTTGCTCTGCCCAATGGTGTCGCGTTTGAATTTCATAGACTTTTTTAGAAATTAATTTCTCAATGAATTTTAAATCAAAAAATATTTATAGGAGCTTCAATAAGAAGTAATAAAGTTTATTAAAAAAAATATTTGAGACTAATTGGAGTTTCATGCATATTCCCTATTATTTACCAAAATCCATCTCGAAATCTGCACTATCCATTGGTGAAAACGAGATATTAATTGATAATTTATCATATACTAGCCCGCGTTTTCAAAGAAAAACCCGCATAGCTCCCGTTCCCGTGGGGTTTCCGGGATAAAACCTACCCTATGTGTTAATCCAAGTTACCCTCTATATGTGTGTTAAATTTCATTGTAATCGGTTCAGTAGTATTTGCGTGAAAGAGTAACAAACACATACACATCCTCACAAACTTTCGCATTTATAATTATAATATTAGTAGGATTAATTGTTAATTTATCGCAAACAGAAGGGACGGGGGACTTTGTTGTACTCACGTACTGCTAGAATTGTTACAATAATAAAGAAATAAAAACAATTGAGCTATTAAACACCTTTAATTTAAACACCGAATACAAGAACCATAGACAAACATAGACATCTATTTAATTTTTGACAAGAAATTTGCGCGGTATTGTGTATTTTGGAACAGGGCTTTTATTAAGTTCCTCAGTTCTTCCGTGTTGAAGTGAATTGCAAGTGGTCCAGTGCCATCTTTCCAGTGACTCTCGAGGTCGCGTAGTGAGGCGCCGAGTACGAAGATCAACTCTTTGAACTTTAGCCACGGTGGTACGTTCTTCTCGACGTCCGATGGTCTCTGAGGATGTGTATTTTAGAATTTTAAGTATTATAAATAAAATAACATTTAAATAATTTTAAATTATTAAATTGAGGCAATCATAAAATAAATATGTGTAACATCAGTTATGAAAATAGTTTAAAGTTGTATATATACAGTATAAGCATTTTATCTCACAAAATAATTTCTTAAAAACATTGTAACTAGCTGTTATCCCTACTATGCATATATATGTGCACTGACGATAGGAACATATTAGCTATGCGATTTTCTTTACATTTTGCATCTGCAAGATATTTGGAAGCTTAACATTATAGCAAAATTACGTTGCAATTTAAATAATTTAAACTAAAACATTTCTCACATGAAACAGCTGTGGTATCTTCAGCACAACAAGGTTATACATATCAGTGAGTTGGGTTGCCATCTCCACGGAGATGTCCTCCACCGTGCACACGCGATGGATCAATTCGTCCAGGAACATGGTCACCAGTGTTGCCATTAGTCTGAAAAAAAAATCATTACTTTAGAATTTAGATGAAAAGATAGAGAAGATATGTATATAGATTTTTTTTTATCTTTTAAGTAAAAAGATAAAAAAAAAACTCAATTACAATCAGCAGAAAATACTTTTACGCTCATAATATAAACTACACTTTGGATAAATTGAAAATACCAGTACAAAAGCTAGTAAAACTCGGTAATCTTATTATGTTATTATGTTTCCTTTACATTTCTCGTATAAGTATAAATAAAATTACCTAGTAAACACATTGGAGGGGAACACGCCTATCCAGACATTCTTCAGTATCTGCAACTGCCGCAAACACTGACGAATAGCCGCCTCCGCGTTCGCGCTGAGCACATCTTTTACTACTATACAGTTTAAATCTGAAACAAAAAGATTCTATAGCATTTTCTGGCGTTTTATTTTATGGACAATAGATTATATCACAAATTATTTTTTTTTTACTGTGACCGACGACGATGATTTGACGATTTTGTCAAAATAAAGTCGCAGAATAGTTATGGCAGGAACCAATATGGATTAGAAATTTTCTTCATAAAGGCAAATTAAATGATTTTCACAAATATCACAAAAATTATAATAATTAAAGGTTAAATGTGTAATTTACATTAACATTAACAGCAAACTAATATGTTAACTTTTAGACAAATTTACACCACTAACCAGATGTCCGTATGTTATCCAATATCTGTTTCCGTTGCTGCTGCATCTGCATCGTCAAGTACTTATATCCGAGGTCCCTCATCTTCTGCACGAGATCCACGAAGCTTATCGCGTATGTCACCTCGCGTCCCTCCAGGAGGTTCATCCATTTGTCTCCGAGCGTTTGCAGGTTGTGCGCTAGGTACATGCAGTTGTTGTGGAAGAGAGCTGTAATAAGAGTTGCGATTTTTACATTTATTTGTATTTTCATTCAAGGATTAATCAGAAAACATGAGAGTTAATCCATCTGATTGTGGATAACATATTTTTACTCTGTAATATGAAAAATATGAAGAACACTACAAATTAAATTTTTTCGTAAATCACAAAAATGATTATACATAATATCACATATTACAATAAGCAGTGACAATAGGTAATATTCGCAAAATTACAAATTTCCGTTAGTTACTCACCAACATATTGTGGAATTGTGAGCAGGAAATTCTCATGATGGTACGGCACCACAGCGTCATACAATTCGAAAATCAACCTCACTGTGTTATACAGCTTTTTGCAGACCACATCAGAACACTGAACTGCTTGCTCCATCACCCCATATACATGATCTAATAACTCCTGTGCAGTCTTGGATATCATACACCTTGGAAAATAGAAGAGACTGCTTGGTATTGTTGTGTCCAAAAGAGCCAATGCTTCATTATAATCCTGAGCACTTTCTCTCTTTAATTTACCGCCTTCAGGAACCTTTTCCACACCAATCGACATTGAAATACTTAAATCCTTTAGCATGATACTTCTAGCGGTTTCTAGAAAATATTGGCTAGATCGTAGGGCAAATAGTAAGTCTATATTCTCCATATAGTCCAGCATAGAGTAGCCCTCCTCAGGATAGAAGTGCACTGACGATAGGAACATTTGAAAACTGCCTATTACCGCTGTCACTTCGTTATAAGCTTGTAAATCAGTAATATTGCAGGGCACTGTATGAATGAAGACTTCTTTAACGATCATGTCCGTGAATTCGTCACGGAGCTGACGACCAATTAAACTCATCACTGTTGTTGATCTCTTAAACTCTACAGTTAACTTTTCGCTTAAATAATGGAAGAATAATCGAACATTCGTTATTACTTCATCATAAGTTGGCATATAGTCCTTTTTATCTTCTATGGACACTGTAACAACAAGTACGTCATCTGTTTCTGAATAAGTCAGACAATACTCATGCATGTACGGTGTAAGAACCTCTTTCATAATAAATTGTGCCAATTCATCGACCCGTTCGTCTAGTTTCTTACATTTGTCTAAAGCGTTTAACACATCTATGCTAAACAAAGATTCATTCAGTGCCAATGTTATGGTGACTGTGGTAATTGATGGATTTTTATCATCAGGTCTTGAATTGAAACTAACCATTCTGTCCCATTCCAAAAACAAATCTCGGATTATATTTTCTAAAATCAATTGTCCAGTAACTTTTGCGTTGCTGTATATTTCCAACTGGTCGAAACCATCAGTTGGATTTTCAACAAACATAAGTAAATCATATACAGCTTCTACTGCTCTTGTGAAGCTCTGGACTTCTTTTCCCTCGTCAAATTCCTTCAAATATTTCCCACAATGTATAATATCATTAACTATATTACATGCAAACTTAACTGATTCTAGTTCCTTGGCAATCAAATCATGACTTTCTATAGATTTAAGAATTTCCGCTATAGTCACTGTTTCTATTTCTTGTTTACAAGCCTCCATTTCTTCGACTAGACCCTCACTTTCAGCACACAAATCATTTCCCTCTTTCAAAACAGCTGCTATATCAAAATCGTTATTGTTCAAAAATACTTTCATTTCAGCTTTAGCTTTTTCAATTTCTTTTAATATAATAGGAATTTTCTTTGACGGTGTCCAATTAGTTTCATCAGGTGAAAATAAATTTGAAATAATAGAATCAATGTCGTAGTCCGACATTTTAATATTTTCTTTTTGATCTATCTTTTTTAATAGTCGGTTCTGGTTTTCTGTCGTATTTGGGTGATTTGTTATGAGAATTCCGATGTGTACTTCTTGAGGTATTGTACTTGTTGGAGCTCACGGCATTCCGAAGTGTGTTGACAAGGAAACGTTTATTGGTCTTCTGTTGAGGACCCTTCACCCAACCGGAGGGACCAACTATTTCAGCTCTAGCAGCACCTTGCACTGCTTCCCTTATTAGCTCCTCAACTGCTAGTCTGTAATGGACAGGGTAAAAAATTTAAAATATAGTTTTTAGACTTTTTATACCACCATAAAAAAGCCAATAAAAATAATATATTAATATTTAAATAATATTGTTGAACATACTTTTCTAAGGCTTCGTCATCTAGCACTTCTTTATCCGGGTTTTTTGTAACATCTTGTGTATCTGTCATAGTTTGAAATAAATAATTACTTCTCTTATCTCGTCTCCTCGATATGATATCTAATGCAGCGTTTTAAAACATTTCTGTTTCCATACCGATCAACAACAACAAAAATTCAATAAAATCCTCCCTTTTCTCTTTCCTCCATTTCATGTCATTTGTCAATCTTATGAATGCGTTTAAATAAAAAAATTTGATATCATCAAAAGAATTATTGTAGTTCATTTATAAACCAAAATTATTTTGCATATTTGCCACCATATTAAATATTTCCATTAAATGTAGATAACTTTCTAAAATATAAAAATGTATAAAAATAAATAAGTTAAGATTATTATAAACTCATATAAAAATTGAACGCATTATTTTATCTTACACTGCCAATGCTGTCGACGCGTGGAGTGAAACGTCAGCCACGTATGAAAGATTGTCAAAGTCGGAACATTTCAATAATTCACTTTCGCGATTGTTGCCTGTTGGCTACCATCGAAATTTCTATTTATTTTATATTAGAATTTTAAGTAACTATAAGGTATGTTTACCCAATTTTTTCGATAAAACACTTTAAATACGTTTATTTTGTTTATTGTCTAATGATAAAACTTATATTTTAATTCATATTACAATGAAAATACAAAATTCATAAACAAAATTGCTTATTGGATTCTTACTCGCGTATCTTTTTATTTTCAGAAAGAATGGCTGCAAAATTGTTTTCGTTAGTTCTTCTGATCGTCGCAGCTGTAGTAGCGGACGAAGAAGCAGCTGTGGCTCGGCTACTAGTTTCGAAACAAGTATTGAACAAATATTTAGTGGAGAACATGGATATTCTGATTAAATACACTCTGTACAATGTTGGAACCGCTCCAGCGGTGGACGTGAAGCTCGTGGACAACGGTTTCCACCCAGAAGTGTTTGCAGTTGTCGGTGGGCAGCTTACAGCCGAGATCGACAGAATTCCCCCCCAGACCAATGTTTCACACGTAGTCACCGTTAGATCGAACAAATACGGTTATTTCAACTTCACCGCCGCTGAGGTTACTTACAGGCCAAGTGAAGACTCCACTGAGGTAAGACACTAACTTAATAGAATTGAAGATCTTGTTCTCTAAAAAACTAATACACTACTTTATTTCACTAAGGCAAATTTTATGAAAGAATTTGTTTACCTAATGGCTAGCTGCTATTTACTCACCTGGTTTAGAATATAATACCAAAATGAAGAAATGAAATCATTGAACCTAATGCTTAATATGCCATGTATGCTTTTCTTAATATGTATGGTTTATGTTTCAATTTTAAATTGAAAAGAGACCTCAGATATTGAATTTCAATTTTTTAAAGTTATAACAAAATTAAAGTTTATATGTAAGATGGAATTGAAATATTTTTTTTACAATGAGTAATTATTAAACAATAATTGTTGATTATTATATAACAATAAACAATTAGCTGTTCCATTCAACTTTATCTGTTCATGATTTTTCACTAATGCTCTGCTGTTTATGTTATGTTCCACCAGATTCACACAAGGTATAGAGCACCATAGACATTATCATTTAATTAACTGATTTTTTTCTACTAAATATTGTTTTTGGAGTTAAACCAACCTAGTTACATCAACATTAATAATGTAGAATTTTCGTTCTTTTATAATTTAAGGGCTATTCTTCACAGCATCAGCCATGTTTCAGTTAAATTCTTCATAATCTATCCAGCTATCAGAAACATTAACCAAAATAATAAAATGGCCACTATAACAGTAGTTTTCTTACAGGTATCATATTTATTTTATAAGTATAAAAAGTTATCACTTAAAACAAACAAAAGATTTTATATATTCATTGCATAAATAGAGATCTAACATAAAAAAATTATTTCCAGGTGCAATTCTCGATAAGCAGTGCTCCCGGCGAAGGTGCTATTGTCGCCTTCAAGGACTACGACCGCAAGTTCTCGTCTCACATCCTCGACTGGGCAGCATTCGCAGTCATGACTCTGCCTTCTCTGGCCATCCCCTTCGGCCTATGGTACTCATCAAAAAGCAAATATGAGAAGCTCGCGAAACCGAAAAAGACTCATTAGGTTAAGTTATAGTTAGGTTAGGTAATTGCTAATGTTGATAGAATTTCTGTTTTAAATTATGGTAACTGTGATTTGAGATCCTCTTTCTGTATGCTGGTTTCTCGGTCTGAGTAAAACTATTTATTTGAATAAAATTGTAGTGATATCTTGATTTAAATTGTTAATATTGATGAAATAACATAAAATTCTGTTCTATATATAATTTGTTTATCAAACTTTATGATTGTATAAGCACAAAATAATGTAGAACCCTAGATTACCGCAACATTAGTTTTCATGTTCATTTCGAATCATTTTCATCCTCATTGTTATTAATTTATACAAAACAATAAATTGATTTTTAATTTATAGTGTTTTTTTTTTTAATTTCAAACTTAGAAGAAAAAGATTGCATTAAAAGTAATTAATTTTACATAAAATATAACAACATTGTTCATGTGCTTAGTTATTTTAAATATTCAAGAATTTTAATGTAAACAACTTAATTATTTTTATTTATTTTTTTTGTCAATTATATTCTGTGTTTCTACTGTCTGTCTGTCTCTCTGTATACATGCATAGATCTTTAAAACTGCGCAACTGATTTTGAAGCGTGTTTTGATAATAGATAGATGAAGGTTCAGAATATACATTCTAGTTTGTTTGTATGCAAAGCATCGGCCGCGTAATCAAACCCTCAAAGGAAATTAAAAGAAATAGCGCCATCTATCGGATTTTATGGAGTTCTTACAATGCTCATCATAATATTATTAATTATTATAATATTATGTTCCCGTAGGAACGAGAATAAGTAGCTATGTCACTTTCTAACCTATCTCCGGACGCAAAATCATATTAGAAAACCATTGAGCTATTATTACTACGTATAGAGGAGACACCACGAACAAAATCTGTGCTGCAAGCGCGGCGGCGCGGGGCGGCTTGTGAGTCATAGATTAAGCGATGTCATCGACTCACCGCTATAGAGGCGAAACTTTGTAAATATTTTGCCTATTACTTATCAATTAAGAACAATCAATGGAACAAAAAAAAATATAATTAATCTAATAAATAAATTAATAATAAACTTATCAATTAAAAACTTTTCAATTAAAACCAATCAATGTAACAAAAAAAATTGATACATACTTAGGTAATTTATTTTCATCTTTTATGATTTAACCTTTTTTCAAATAATACCCACAGTACAATCTTTTCTTAATGTGTAAAATTATTATTTTCCACTATACAAATTTACGACATCTAATATAACCACAATCACTACATAGTATAAAACAAAGTCGCTTTCACTGTCCCTTTGTACGCTTAAATCTTTGAAACTACGCAACGGATTTTGCGAAGCCGGAGCGGGCCGCTTTGTTTTTATATACAACGTTCACAGTTTTTCTGTAGTGTATTTAGTATCAGCATTGCACCCGTGCGAAGCCGGGGCGGGTCGCTAGTATAACTATATAAACATCTTTCATACCCAATGCCGTTTCTTAAATTTTTAGTCTATGACAAATGACGCAAAATGGCGCCCGCCAAAAATTTTGCTCGAACCAAGTTTTAAAAATGATTATCTAATTAATTACCCATGAAAAGTTATTTCTTTGCACTTTGCCGCATTACTTGAATTATTAGTGCAATATCACAACACACTCGAGGGCATATTTGATGAGTTTCTTGGTTTTTTGCTTTAAAACAAACAAGACATGAACGCGACCATCGCGCTAAAGCGACTGAGTGCAGTGAGGCCATTTGACCTATGTTGCATGCGGTGTCGTCTCCATACGTAGTAATAGTATCTCAATGTAGAAAACATTATAAAATCACTCCGTTCTTAATTTCATTGATCGAATTTCTCCATTGGCATAACGTTTTCAGCAGGTACCCTGGCTGTTACAACCTCGAAGTTATAATTTCAACATATTTTGTCCCAATATTTGTACCGACGCGACATGCTGCGATCAATCAAAAGTTTGGATACGACCAAGGATACGACAATATTATATGTAATTATCTGTGAAAACCAGCGCCAGCGCCAACGGTTATTCTTATTTCAAAATTCAAACTTCGCGCCGTCAGTCGTCAGATGTCTGCAGTTGAACACAGATTTATTATCGCGTCCCAGATAATATTAGATCGGTTTCAGATTTCAGAGTTTTGTAATTATTTACATTTTGTTAAGGTCATCTTAACAAAAACCCTCACATAATAATAAACAGATCACTGACTGTTTAGAGACTTGTAGATAATAGATATATTATGTAGATACCCACATATGGTACTTACTTATTCTTTTTTTGGAGATTGAAAGATTTTTCGAGTTATCACTATTGAAATAGGTGCATATTATATGGGCGTGCTTTGCACGGCAATTAGTTTCAGCAAATCGCATTATACCAAAATATAAAATAGTCGATAGGAAAATAGTTGAGTTGGGAAAAATATATTATTTTAACATTAAATCCCATTTAGAAATATATATAATAATAATATAATATAATAAAAGCCTTTATTTATTCCTTTTCTTATATCTAATTACATAATTTATTTTTGTTAGTATGGTTAGTATTTACATTATTCTTATTTCTATTACAATTCTATTTTTAAATATTAAATGTGTTAGTAAATTTAAACAGTATGCAATTAAATATATTATAAAGGACCGCTTTTTGCGGTAAAAGCCTCCTCCAATTTTTTCCACTCATCTCTGTTTTTGGCTACTCTTGTCCATAGGGCACCTGCGTGATTTTTCAAATCATCACTCCATCTTGTAATTGGTCTCCCTCTTTTCCGCTTTTTATAATAAGGTGTCCAATTAATAACTGTTTGTGACCATCTGTCATCTCTATTCTCTCAATCTGCACAGGTGACCTGCCCACCTCCACTTCATTTTACAGACATACCTGGCTACATCTCGAGCATTCGTTCTTTTTCTTATAACAGTATGTCTTATTCTATCTCTCAGTTTAATATTCATAAAGCTTCGTTCCATACCTCTTTGACAGATGCTAATTCTATTCAGATGTTTTTTTGTTAGAGTCCATGTTTGGCATGCATATGTAAGACATGGTGTTAGACATATATCCATCGCTTTAGCTTTTAATGGGATTGGTAACTGACCTTTGAAAATTTCTTTCATAGCCCAATATTTGTTCCATGTTTGTTTGACTCTTCTTTCAATTTCTTTTTCGTTGCATAATTTAAATGAGATGAGATGTCCAAGATAGATATAGTCTTCAACATACTCAATGGGAGATTCATTCAATGTGACAAGTAGTTGGGAGCTGTTTGTTATAATTTTGGTTTTTTCCTCATTTATATTCAAGCCAGCTATTTTGCTATATTTATTGAGTGACTCTATCATTATTTGTAATTCCTTAA
The DNA here is from genome assembly GCA_907164665.1 of Colias nastes. NCBI lineage: Eukaryota > Metazoa > Arthropoda > Insecta > Lepidoptera > Pieridae > Colias > Colias nastes. The sequence goes on along the minus strand of CAJQZM010037388.1, from coordinate 27,097 downwards.
CATTTTCTGACAACAAAACTATATCATCTGCAAATCTGAGATGTGATAAATATCTTCCATTGATTTTGAGACCATATGACTCCCAGTTTAGTTGGCTGAAGATATATTCCAGTACTGATATAAAGATTTTTGCTGAAAGTGGATCTCCTTGTTTGACACCTCGGTTAATCTTAAATGTTGGTCCCTGAATGTCTAGTTTTACTCTCGCATAGCTGTTTTCATATATAGTTTTTATTATTGATATATATGTGTCATTGACACCTTGAGATTTTAATGCTTGCCATATAACACTATGTAAAATAGAGTCGAATGCCTTTGCATAGTCAATAAAGCATATATATAAGGGTTTATTGTATTCGTTATATTTTTCTATTAACTGTTTTACGGTATGTATATGGTCAATTGTAGACATTCCTTTCATAAAGCCCGCTTGTTCAATAGGTTGCTTGTCATCTAAGATATATGTCAGTCTTCTTAGTAGAGTTGAGGTAAATACTTTATATATGCATGGAATTAAGCTAATCGGTCTGTAATTACTTATAAATTTTGGATCTCCTTTTTTGTACAATAGTATTATATCCGAGCATAGCCATTGTTTTGGGAGCTTTATTTCTTTTAATACGAGGTTAAATAAATGTGTCAAAGGTTTTACTATATGAGATTTGCTCGCAATGATCATCTCGTTTGTTATACAATCGGGGCCGGGACTTTTCCCTGTCTTGAGATTTTTAATAGACTGCTCTACTTCACATTCCAAGAAGGGTGGGACATCTTCAAACTGTTTATTATTATGTGTGTTGATGGTCTTAAAATTTTCTAACACGTTACTTTGCTCTTGATTAATATCGTTGTATAGGTTTTTGTAAAACGTTGTGGCAACATCCAGTAATTGTTTTCTGTGTGTGGTAACAGAGCCTGTAGGAGTGGTCAGATGTGTCATTAATTGTTTTGTTTTGTCTAAAACCTTGTTCGCTTTTTTTATGCCACCTGTTTGTTTTAAATAATGTTTGTTAGAAATACTTAAACGTAACTAACTAGGTACCTTATTAATAATAATAATATATCATGTATCATGTAGTTACGCCCTATAAAATATGAGCACAGAAGGATTGTTTGTCATTTCCTACAAGACTTCCCCTTAAATAAGTACCTACATTCTTCCTAGTTTAACTTGAGCGTGACCAATTTTTGGACGGCCGGTATTCTAATTAGTGTCCGACCGAAAGTTCGGTTTCGGTTTCGGCTGAGTTTCGGCCAAAAATCAAGTTTCGGCCGCAGTTTCGGTTTCGGCCAGAATCGGCCGAAACTTTTGCCGAAACCGAAACTTATTTCGCAAGTTCAGTGAACTTAGTTCACACACGTTCACGCTCGCATATCTTCGTTTTCCTCGGCAACGCTTTGACGGACGCTGTCAAAGCGTTGGTTGACCCGTGGTTGACCCACGCTGGTGGAAACAATTTTTGATTATCTATGTTGAGATTGGAACTGGGTGTAATAGTAATTATTATTTTTATATAAGAGGTACCTAAAAGAGACCGATTATTCTTCTAAGTACAAATACCAATCCAAAGTATTAAAGACTCTTTAATAAAGAGAAAGATCTCAAAATACCAATACTTAGTATTTAAAGTAACAGTAACAATTACTGATTTGATTTAGATGACTGATTTTACTGAGAACTTAATTTGAAAAAATAATAAAAATTAAAATTGTTATCTACACTAATATTATAAAGAGGAAAACTTTGTTTGTTTGTTTGTTTGATTGTAATGAATAGGCTCATAAACTACTGGACCGATTTTGATGAAATTTGGCACAGATAATCTTTAGACCCTGAGAAAGAACATAGGCTACCTTTTATTGCGAAATATGTACCACGGGCGAAGCCGGGGCGGACCGCTAGTTATTAATATTTTAAAAATATTATTTTTTTATTTTATATTAAATAAATGATTACAACAAATTTAATATACTGTGTTTTCATTTCATGCCCTAATTAAGGCAAAATAATAGGTAAAATGCACCAAAGTTCAGTATTTTTAGAAAATTTCATACTTGACCACGTGAGTTTCGGTTTCGGTTTCGGTTTCGGCCGAAACTAAAGCCACGGCCGAACATTCGGTTTCGGCCTGGAAACCAGTTTCGGTCGGACACTAATTCTAATCCAATTAATGAATACTGTATTGATTTAAGATTACTTAAACTGTTCCAGTATTTATTCCCTGAGGTAGTGGACACCGTATTCTTACATAGTATGGACCAGTAAATAATAAATAGATCAAGTAATAAGAATAACAATAAAATTAAGTCATGATAATTCCAGATATAGCACCTTTATAATAAAACTAGCTTACCGCCCGCGGCTTCGCCCGCTTTGTCTAAAACCTAATAAATTATATAAGGTGAGTTGGGATAAGACCGGACATGGGGTAAGAACGTAAACATCAAAAATTCGGCGAATACGAGCGTATTTATTTACGGTGGAAAAATTCTGTACGACGTCATTTTGTTTTGCATCGACCTTCAGGTCCCGGGCGTCGCTCAGACGAACCGCGCGCCTTTTAAGTGGATTTAAAAAAAAATCGTCAGAAAATCATTTTAGAGCGTAAAAGATCGGATATATTTTTTTAATAAACCTTATGCTATATTCAATAGAAGTGCATTTAAAAGTATGTCCGAACTTACCCCGAAGAGTATTTTTTTACCATAGTCATAAAAAAAGTAAGTCTTGTTTCTATACTTACGCCTTAAAATCAGAAACTGTTGAGTTTATAAGAGCAAACTTATTGTAGAGCAAAGCCATGCTAAATGAATTGTCATTTACATCAGTTTTAAGTAGTAAATCTTGAACTAGTGCTCAGAAAATCGGGCTTTTGCTACACCATTTCAATACGTCTAAAATCCGTCCGGTCTTACCCCAACTCACTATACTAAAACCTTCCTCTTGAATCACTCTATCTATTAAAAAAAACCGCATGAAAATCCGTTGCGTAGTTTTAAAGATTTAAGCATACAAAGGGATATAGGGACATAGGGACAGAGAAAGCGACTTTGTTTTATACTATGTAGTGACTAGTGATATTTACATACATGTTTACTGTGACTCAGAATACACACCTACGAGAAAGTTGCAGTTCTCTTACATTTAATAAGGTCAAAATTACTCAGAAATTATTAGAGTTAAAGTTAGATTTATTTCAAGAATAGGTACCTAACTACGTACCGATTTAAAAATTAGAGATACGTATAGGTGCACCTGGCTCTAATGTTTAAAAACTCTAATAGCGGCAGTACACATGGGGCCAAGGCGTTGGGCCAACGTGTTGGGAAAAAATGAAGGATATCAAGATTCCTGTTCACACATTGGCGTACTGATCATTCTGCATTGGCGCTTCAAAGATGGACGTAGTCCGTAGAAGTTCTTGCAGCCGCGGCAATTTATTTATACAGTGCGTTTAATTATTACGTACATGTGCACCAATAACAATGAGTGTACTCTGCCGTCTGCGATGATACCATTTTCCAAACTCTATTTTCCTTTTTTTTATTTCTGTATAAATAAAACATTATTAAAAAATATGTTTAGATTTTTTCAAATGTTTAAAATGTGTAAGGACATTTTACATTTAATTTAATTTTAACTACCTATAAAACGAAACTTTAAAGATTACGGACGGATGTATTGATTGGTGATATTTGATAATATTATTTATGTAATAAAGCACAATTTGATCAAAATCATGCTCATTGTATATTGTTATTTAATTTTTAAGAACAAGTAGTTAACTGTTTCATACTATTTTATTCATTTTATAAATATATTCATTTTTTTATCGAAAATGTATGAAAGTGAGTTATGAAAAACATCTAGAATAATATAATAAATAGAAAATAAAACATCTAATTTATTGAGTCATATGGTTTTTATTTTTGTGTAGTTCATGCCGTGGATTCCAAATTATTCCTTCATGTCGATACAATTCTACGAATTGTAAAACCTCATTGCTTGTCCACATCGGCGCCGCCATCGCTATCGGAACATGGAAACGTAAATTTCATTGACGCGCAACGATACTGTCTCCGCTGGCGAGTAACAACAAACTGAACAAGACACCAACGTGTGAACGCTGTTTGCGGAGCGCGCCAAGATCCTTTGAAGTGTGCACAAAAAACCGACAACATTCGGTTGGCCTGCCAATATTGGCGCCAACTAGGCTAATGAAGCCAACATACCGCCAAGTAGCTCTCTACACGTTGGCCCAACCCATTGGCCCAACACGTTGGGCCCATGTGTACTGCCACCATAAAGAGTTTTATTTTTGTCTAGGATAGAGTTTGGCTAACGAAAGATGAGACTGGCTTTTTATTTCGAAAATTTATATGGCAACACTTATAATTACGTAATTGTCATTAAAACCTGAGTTGTTGATGTGTCAAAGTGAAAATTATTTCCGCGATTTTAGTGATTTCTAATTGAAAACGAGACGAAAACATTGAAAAGCGACTTAAAAAAGGTTCTTTTTACTATGATTAGTAAATTTGAAAAGAAACAAGTTGAAAGAGATGTAGTTTTCAAGGAAAAACAAGAGTGTTTACGTGAAATATCTCGATGCATTGTTAAGTGTGACTTTGATATTTTGATACTATTCATTTTGATTGCATTGTTTAATATTTATTATTTTGCAGGTAACATGGATGATACCAATAGTCCAGTTATAAACTATTCAAGCAACAATAAAAAAAATTGAATGATCTGTTTCGTTCAAAATGTTTAAAGACACAAAATCAGTATCTTGACGATTTCTTCTATGACCGGACCATGTTATTCGTGTTGAAGATAGTATAAAAAACGACATGGAATAACTGCAGAAATGGAAGGGTTCATAATAAGAGTCAGAGATAATGATAGTGATTCTTACTATTCACTCGCGGTTGAATTTTTAGATTTAATATGATTATATTGATTAAACAAACTTTAATTGTATTTTTATTGTGTTTTTTCTTGCTTTCATTCGGTGTTCTTTTTTGTCTATCTGTATCACTTAACTGTACTAAGTATAGGTAATACCAATATTATAAAGATGAAGTTTGTTGTTTTTTTTTTTTTGCTCGTAAGAGAAAATAATAAATAAAAGTATTAAAACTATATTTCCAACTATAAACTAAGTTGCCATATGTTGATTTTTTGAATTTGCCGCCTTTTTCCAGTCTCATCTTTCGTTAGCCAGACAATATTACCACAATATTACCTACCTACATAATATTACGTAGGTAGGTACCTACTTCATAAATTTTATCACCTCTAAAATATTTTTTTTGGAAAGCTATGAAGTGAAGTTCATAAACCTATTATAATAATTATTAACTAGCTGTTCCGCGCGGTTTCACCCGCATTGCTCCGCTCCTGTTGGTCTTAGCGTGATGATATATACGTATATATAGCCTATAGCCTTCCTCGATAAATGGGCTATCTAACACCGAAAGAATTTTTCAAATTGGACCAGTAGTTCCCGAGATTAGCGCGTTCAGACAAACAAACAAACAAACTCTTCAGCTTTATAATATTAGCAATGGTGAGCAATGACACCGAGCCTATTTATCAAAATTGTTATTTAAGAGCAAACAAGTCTGAATGACGTAATCTGTATTGAATGTAATGTGCTAAATAGTAAATATATACACGCTATTAGATTAGTATCTCTTGTTTGACCATGCCAAGTATTAGTTAAGTAAAATTATTTTATTTGAAGATATTTCAATATACATAACTAATAACTTTTTTACAATAGTAGAAACGAATATACCTATTGATATAGTGCAATTTGCATAATGAAGTTGATAATGATTACTTTAATAAAAATATATTAGTGCAAGATAAGACAGACAGAATTATATCAACGCACCGGTTATACCAGTAATGATATGAATTTAAATTTTTAGAACATTTTCTACGATGATGCTTTTGAGAGGATAGGTAATAATATTCATTGAGTTATTCTATAGTTAATATCAACGAATTTCATAAAAAAAATATACCTATTGAAATTTTAAGACATATTCTTATATATTTTTGAAGTGAAAACTTCTTTAGCGGCGTTGGGTATAAAATCTTA
>CAJQZM010037388.1:0-20974 GCA_907164665.1 Colias nastes | reverse complement strand
ACTCGCGTCAGGACACGTGGCCTGATCGAAAAAGCGTAAGACGGATTATTTTTTTTTTTTTTTTAGCCCTTATATTCCATGCGTAAGACGGATACCATTCCAAAATATCAAACATGCTGAACGTTAATAATCAAGTTTTCACTTCTGCCGGCACTCCCGGAGTGCAACCCGTCTTTTTTTTTTTTTTTTTTAGCCCTTATATTCCACTAGCGACCCGCCCCGGCTTCGCACGGGTGCAATGCTGATACTAAATACACTACAGAAAAACTGTGAACGTTGTATATAAAAACATAGCGGCCCGCTCCGGCTTCGCACGGGTATCTATACTAATATTATAAAGCTGAAGAGTTTGTTTGTTTGTTTGTATGTTTGTTTGTTTGTTTGTTTGTTTGAACGCGCTAATCTCAGAAACTACTGGTCCGATTTGAAAAATTCTTTCGGTGTTAGATAGCCTATTTATCGAGGAAGGTTATAGGCTATGTATCATCGCGCTAAGACCAACAGGAGCGGAGCAATGCGGGTGAAACCGCGGGGAACAGCTAGTAAAATATATAGCCGGGCGGCCGGCCGGTACCGCCGCAAACGCTACGTCCCGCAATTTTTAAATCTGTAATATCTTCGAAAATATTCACTTAAATCATACGGTGTAAAGGGCCATATAGATCTATATTAAATGAACAATGTATTCAAGGTATTTAATTGGTTAAGGATTAATGCTGTATTGGTTAAAATCGCTTCGAAAATTAGCCATTATTGGTCGTAAAAAGTAAATGACAAAAAAAAAGTTATTGTGGGTTATCCATAAGAGATAGACATATACCATCGCGGACTTTTCTGTAGACCTTTTCAATGTGTATAATATTTAGTACATTATTTTGATAAAACTCGTAGGATTCAGCCTGCGTTTGCAATGTAAGCGGAAAAAATGTAATTATTTACGACATCACATTAGAAACCTCAAAAATAACAGTACTTTTCCACTATTTAATGGATGTTATTATACATATAAACCTTCCTCTTGAATCACTCTATCTATTAAAAAAAACCGCATCAAAATCCGTTGCTTAGTTTGAAAGATTTATAAGCGTACAAAGGGACATAGGGACAGAGAAAGCGACTTTGTTTTATACTATGTAGTGATGCGTAAGACGGATACTTACCATTCCAAAATATCAAACATGCTGAACGTTAATAATCAAGTTTTCACTTCTGCCGGCACTCCCGGAGTGCAACCCGTCTTTTTTTTTTTTTTTTCGTAAAAAGATTTGGATATTTTGAAAAAGATAAGAATAAAAAAGGATAATTTGACATCGAGCGGACATAAACGAAACGGTAAAAATTGTGTCGTCCACATAAACAAAACCGCAGAAGCTATTAGCTAGTAAAATAATACATAATATCAATATTCTTTATCTATATGTATATACTTATATAAAACTCAAAGGTGACTGATATAGTGATCTATCAACGCACAGCCCAAACCACTGGACGTATCGGGCTGAAATTTGGCATGCAGGTAGATGTTAGGACGTAGGCATCCGCTAAGAAAGGATTTCCCGAAATTCTTGCGGGAACGGGGAAAAACGGGGATGCACGTACAAAGTCGTGGGCGGAAGCTAGTCGTAAATAAATATAAACACACTTTGTATGTACTGAAGGATTAATATAGTATCAATATTATATTACTTTTAACTCAACAAGCTAGATAATATAATTTTGTTGATAAAAACTTTCCTTAAAAACGTTATTCATATCTGAATTTAGGTAGATGTTTATCATGTACTATGCAAGATTTCCCCCCTAAAAAAAAAAAAAAAAAAAAAAAAAAAAAAAAAGGTATTTTAGTACATTCCTTTCTTTGTGAAAGCAAATACAAAACATATTATGAAAGTTCACCACCAAGGCAACATCTTTCTTTTTCCTCCCTCGCAAAGCTGTGACGAATCCTAACAATTCCCGATTTAATTGCTCTAAGGAAGGAAATATGTAATAGCATACATTTTGTATATTTCTGATAACCTTGTCCCTGCAGTGGGAACATAATATATGGACTGATGATAATGTTTGATATCTACAAATTAGTTTCTCATGTATTTCACATTATGTATTTTGTTACTGGCATTAATTCAACTCGTGAATGGCTATAGTTGTGTAACATTGCTTTCACTGCTGCGTGATACTGTGGTGCATAAACATTAAAAATTTTATTCAGTTACATTGTTATGTCATTATCTTACTGGAACCACGTCGAAAATAAAATATACCAAGTATTTGGCCGCCTACTTAGTCTGTAAATGATTTTATACGCTCATAATCAATTTATTTTGTCAACTAGGTAGCTGCTTGTCCCGGTTTCACCAGATTTGTATAAAAACGGTCGTAGACGAAGTTGTGTAGTTTTTGAGTTCGCAACAAATAATTAAGAATCAAATATTTTCAATTTTCATAAATCATAATATTAGATCAGATGAAGTTTTTACTCACGTCTGTAATTCCACCTATCCCCAATACTTTCGTCATCTTTCGTCATTGGTTTTGGTTTTTAGAAGAGATTTTTAAAGAAAATCATAACCCTGAAAACTTCACAAGCCATATTTGTACGGACGTGTAATAAACAGTTTTCTATTCGATCCAGAAACAATACTTAAATCAACACGCTAGTGTTTAAAAAGTTGTATGCGATTGAATTATTCATCAATCGAAAAATAACAGATGCATTTAAAATTGTCGTTTTTGAACGAGTCAAGTTAAAATTCTTTAGATAATTGATCCACTTTTCCACATTTGCCCTAGAAAAACAGGGTTAATGCCCTCCCAAATCGTTAAGAAAATAAAACAAAAATTAATTATACGTCATTTATTTACCGCACATACAATGTTACGATAACGAATGCGATACAAACAATATTAAAATACAACATATTCTGTACAAAACAAAACAATCAAATCAAATGTTAAAGCCTGTGAATTAAACAGCCGTAGAAGTAGATCACAATTAAAATAGCTTTAATATCTGTATTTTATAGTTAAAACGACATAATATTGATATGAAATTGGTGCGAACACAAAAAGTATTGTGTTAATTGTATCATTTTATATCCAAAGATGTAGTTAGTCTATTCATTACAATTTACATGTTTTCTATATTTATAATAATATATATTATGCACAGTTTATTGAATAGCACTTTAAACTTCATTCATTTAAAATTTAAATCAACATACATGTAGGTACCTAAATCAACGATATTTTCGATAACAACGTTAATTTTAAAATTAACATCAAATTTAAATTAATACTTTTACGCAGGCGGTTCACTTCAAATATTTAGATGACACACTCAACATTAATTAGAAATAACGTGACTAAAATTTAATTTATCAGATTATAATCTCGTACATGTTAACGTTAATAGTCTTCAAATAAACGCCACGTGAAAAATATTTCATGCGAAGACTAGAATTATTATAAAGTTGTAAAGTGGAAAATAAGATTTCAGAATTCCGTGCAATAAGTTATAATTACGTGATAGTCGGACACATTTAAAATTATTTCAATCCAAGTATAACAAATGAAAAAAAATTATTTAATATCCGTGCAGTGTGTTATATTCGTTGCATGTTATTTCAAAAATTGCAATAAGAGCTATTATTATACATATTATATATTTGTGATTAAAGTTATACATATATTGTAAGTAACACGAATATATTCTACAGGGTGTCCAGTGGCAGATTTCAATGTTTGAGGGCTTGTAAAAAAAGAAGTATTATTTCTAAGCAAAATATTTTTATTAAAGTCAAAAGAAGACGAGTGCGGATTTTATCTCCTTAAAATTACATTTTCCAAATGCCGCCCTTCTACTCTCACACACTCCTCAATTTATTCCGCATGTTGAGAAAAACTTGTTTGCAAAGGGAACTGGGAATTCTGTTTATTTTAGCCCGGATATTTTCCTTCAGTTGTCTTATGGTTGTTGGATTTGATTGGTAAACCACAGTTTTTAGATAGCCCCACAAGAAAAAGTCACATGGACTTAGGTCTGGTGACCTGGGTGGCCACGGGATGGTGCCGTTTCGGGATATGTGCTTTTCAGGAAATAACTGCCGCACTGAATTCATTGACACATTAGCAGTATGAGCCGTAGCAAATCTTGAATAATCTGAATTTAGTATGGATGGAGCTTAACCTTTTTTTGCATAATGACCTGAAAAACGATTTAGGAATTCCCAATATCGACGAACGTGTGCGAAGTGATAAACGAGGATTTTCAATTACAGAATTCATAACAAGTTTAATGTTTTCTATTGTGGATACTGATGGTGCTGGACCCGGCCTAGGGTTATTAATGACTGAACCTGTAGCCCTAAACCTTGCTAGCCACGACTGTATCAAATTTATCCAAGATCCATCTCTTAAACGATGAATTTGATAATGGTTATTAAACCGACGGCGTGTTTTCGCCAGCGAAATCACCCAAAAAGTATGCCTCAATAGCATAAGCGCGATGCTCTCCGCTCCACTGCTCCATGGCGATTAAAAAATCCGCAGAGCTCACGCGCTGAATGACACCCCCCGCGTCCCCCTCGCACGTCGCGTTTTAAAACTAGAAGCGTTCAAACATTGAAATCTGCTGCTGGACACCCTGTATATACAAATTATACTAACCAAAAATCATTGGTTCTGTTTGTTAGGGAATGTACTTATCAATTTTAGTTAAATAGCTAGCTGCTCCATAGGTATATATTTTCAGCGCAAATTGATATTTAAAATCATGCACTTTAGGGACACAAATAATATAATTAAACAATTTTAAGATTATTATTTTACGAAAAAATAAAGTACAAAAATATATAATTGACCGTTATCAGTATGTACTATAAGTATTATGCATTGTTCCTTGATACTAAAAAAAATTAAGATCTTTATTTGCTCGATAATTCATTTTATAAAAAAAAATGTTAAACAAAACTATAAACTTAAATCAATAAATATAAAAAAATATTGCATTATTTATTTACACTACTAATTCTCCATATATTGTTGATATCAAAATACGTGATCCTTATCATTGGTATTTAATCTATCGCGCGATATGGTATCCGAATTAATTATTTATAATGAATACTTTTATATACATTTATATATTTATCGGCTCTGGGTTATAGGCAAGATTGACTACGGGAGATGAGGCGCCGTAATCCGGCGTCGAGGGCGTGGAGACGGGAGTGGAGTCTACCGGCCGCAACAGTACCGGCGCCGTGTACTCCTGGGGTCTCACACTCGACTCCTCCTGCAGAGGAGCGGGTGGGGTGCAGCTGGGGAACGGGCTGAGCAACAAAAATGTACCAAACGCAACGATAGAGGCCATAATTAAAATTATCGTTCTCGCTTCGAAGCCCGCGCGTAAACCGGCCCACGCAGCCATGTTGATAAGCAAAAGTAATACGGATACTCGGATGAGCCTTACGGCCGTGGAGTGTATACGGCCTCCCCCGACCCCGCTCATGTCGCTCGGCCCGTACGCGAAGTACAAATTGTGCTTATCTCCGATATGCTTTAGGATAAAGTAAATGAGCCCGAACGGAGCGATCAACGGACACGCAAGACTGTACACCATGGTAATGGAAAAGATTGCCAAACTCCAAGCGTAATGCACGCCAAAGGGAAATTCGTAAAGAATGGCCTTCTTTACGTAACTTTTTTCCGCTTTCGATTTCGATTGCAAAAGATACCAGACGTATAGGAAAAGCTCGGGGAAGCGTATCAGTTCAAGGGACGTACCGATGAACCCAGAGGTAATGACATAATTCACAAAGAAGGCGCCCTTATCGGGCAAAAACACGCAGTCCCATCGCATTGTGTCATTCTCGTGATGCAACGTCCAGCCGACGAACGCGTCAGCGCTAGCCAGTCCCAAAGATGGCAATATCAAGGTCATTAGAAGGAGAAAAGTTGCTGTTTTCGTCATAATCGAATAGTTCTGTTGCGACTTAGTCCAATGAGACAAAAATTTGTCAGAAAACGAAACAATGGCTGGCATCACCGCCGCCATCGTCCAGAGCAGTAAAGTAGGGAGAAAATCAAACATAATGCTGGTTATCCTGTTAACAGTCTCTGGTTTTACAATTATATTGTTCACCAAATTCACTATAATGGCAGGAGTGGTTAAAAAGAAGAGAACAATAAAGAGGCAAAAGTTAACTATGATGGCTTTGACATACCAAACTCCTTGTTGAATGCTGAGATTTTCCCAAATAATATCAGATGGATTAGTAGCATGATGTAGGACCCATCCCCGGTGTAGGCTGAAATGGTTAATAACATGTTCTGCTAGTTGGTATGAGGGTAAAGTTAAAAAGGCAATACCTAGTGGATCATTGAGAACAATAGCTCGGCATCTCTTGGCTTCATCTTTCAACCGCTTTTCTTCATTGGTATAAAACTCAAGAGCATCCACTTCAGGTCCAAAGAGTTTCGGTCGCACCATTATACGCTTCCCAGTCTTCTTAAAATATGTGTCTGTGTAGAGTAAAGCTTCCGTCACCATTTCCTTCCTCTCTTGAACATCAATAAGCTTATTAACGTTAAACGCTAACCTCAGATCCACGATCTGTATGTGTGGAAAATTATGTGAAAAATAAGCTCTAATCGTTGCTTCATTCCTGTCAGCCCTTGATATATTTGTTATCATTATTGTTCCCGTAATGGAGGTAGGAGCAGGCTTTCTCCCGGTACACCTCCGCATAATCAACACTGATATAGGCAAAAACGAGATACTTACTAGAGTATGAACCCATAGCCAATAAGATCTACCGTTTAGATTGGACAGAGTGGTCCTACTGAAGGTGCTTGCATCCACTTGCAAATTCGTTCCTTGAAAGTTTACTGGTAAAATGATACCAATTGACACTAAAGTGACAATAAACATCAATGTTATTGAATGTCTCTGAAAGGAGAGGTAATGCACCGCGTCGGGGCCGCACTTGGCGAGCACTTGTTCGCGGGTGAGGCGGAACACGGCGGGAAGCCATGTGAAGAAGCCCTCGTCGATACTGAGGGACTCGTCGTTCCTCCGCCGGTCCACTAGCGCGTCGTCGTCGCCCCCGCGGTAGAACAAACTCGTCCATCGATTCTTCGATCGTTGCACTAAGGCCATCCGCCCGTAATTCCAAGCCGTTCGACGTAACACCGTGAACAATAAAATTAAACATATCCATGATATAACGTTAAGTATCAAGGTCTGTGGAATTCCGTTGTATGCACCAGTAATTATAACGTTCTGTGTTTGATTCCATAGCATGCAACCCTCGTCATCGGTTCCGTTCGAGGTGTTTGCTGGTAAAGTGTACAAAATTCCGTTTGATGTAAAGCGACTCATTGTCTATATTTCAACACAAGGCACAAGCAGTGAAAGGGTATTCACATAATTAAAACACTAAACGTTGTTGCTGTGACGTCACAAATCACTTAATACACAGGAAAAAGAGTATCAAACACGATGCAATTTATATGTTGTATGATTTTAATCGTATTGCTTCGTCTATAAGTAATGTAAATGAGAGACAAATTAATATGAGTAATGAATGGATTTTGACAATATTGATATAATTAATTTGACGTTAGACCAAGACGTATTAGATTCTGACTTTTGTCAAAAAGCAATAGTGTGAAAGTGTTGCCATCAGAAAGTTTAATACCCCAACAATTAATATTGTAAAATTAGACCTCAAACAATGGGTCAAATATAATTAAGGTATTGCATAGCTTCTATCGCAGGCCTTGAGCGTGGAGACCGAATCCAGAAATTCCGTAACGAAAATAACCTAACACCCCCCACTCCGCAAAGCTATTGCTATGCAATAGCTTTACCGCGGCAGTCTCCGAGTGCCACACGTCTTTTTTTTATTTTAGCTTTGGTGTAACCCAAGAAGCTTATATCTAATACACTGGAGATTGCACTATGACCATTAACTTGTCACAAGAAAATATAACCTTGAATGACGTCAGTGTTGTTTTTTGTCTCTTTCTGTGGGTGACCACACTGGTTTGTATATTCAGGATTTTTCGAAATGAAAAAAACTAAAAATCATGGTCTATAAATAATAACGACATATATTTTTAACAGTATTTATATTATAATATTACTGGTCAACTTACATGAATAATTATCATCTTTATAGGTACATACCATTTTAATTGGTAGAGAATGATAGTTTTAAATAACGCTTGATAACTTTTGATCTCATACTACGATTTTTTAATTAAAATGAGTGCTACATACATTAAAACATCGTTTTGGTTACTCAAGCTTCAGTCTAAAACTTTTCAATATTCCAAAGGGAGAGTTGCATCGCTAGTGTTGATGTGTGGTAACGATATTACAGTTCTCAGAAATTCGTATGTCTTTCAGGAGCTGTACTTACGGTTACTAATGGTTTCATGGTGGTTAATTATAATATAATTAAAATTACTTTATCCACAGTTGAGACGCAGTAACAAGAATGTGGTAAATAAAAAGGTATAGCACTTTTCAAAAGGTATTTTTTTTCTGGACCGTACCTAATCCTCAGGCTTAAAATGCAAACTGAATATTCTGGCATGTTGATAAATTTTACCCTTGATAGGCACTATGGACAGCCATTTATTTCTTTTTATTTCATTTTTGGAAAGCTGAAATAAGTAAAACAAAAAAAATTTGGTAAGTTAAAAGAACTATTAATTTCTATGTTAAAGAAGAACAAACATAAAACCACATGTGAGTGCAATATCGATGTCGTGCGTTGTTTCATTACTAGTATAAAAATCTTTGAAATGGTGTTCTAAATGTTCATCATAATTTTGTTAACTATTACAATATTTTCTCTTCGCTATCCGTAAAAACTCGTCATCATGGTTACCTTACTTGTTAAATTGGTTTATTGAAAAATGATGAAATTATTAGGAAAAGAAGATAGATAGAAGATATTTAGCATGATTGATTACTAAAATGATGATAAAATTGACGATTTTTGCCATGAAAATGATTCTAAACAGGTAAATGCATGAGTATTGAGGAATATTGTAAATAGCGTAAATATACACTTGCCTGTGAAATTTTATGCCAGAATTTGGTGTCCAAAAACTTCTGCAATTTTTCACAATGCAATACATTATTTATATTCGGAAAATATTTATTAAATACGCAACAATATTAACTTAAATATTCGAAGCGACGCAATTTTTTTGACACTTATGCCATATTGTCAAAGTGAGAGTTGCTACAATTTTATTATGGTAACTACCCATAATCAGGGAGTATCGCTTTTTAATAATTGGTTCAGATACTTATTTTATTTAGCATAAATAATAATTGTCTCATCCAACATGACGTTGTTGGCAATTTATCAACAAACTCATGTACAAAAACTAACCTTTTGCACAGAATATTACAGCATACATAGTAGCCTTGGGAAAACTTCGTATTAACAGTGGCAATACCAAGTTAGGTGTGAAAGTGATAAAACACAACAATTTTCTTGTTACACGTCAAATGTTCATACCGAAATCTCCAGTGTATATGATATAAGCTTCTTGGTGTAACCTTATTTTTGTCTATAAATTATGACATTAAACTTTTACTCTTATTAATATAACTTAATTATATCCTTTATTTTGAATATGTATTCGTTCTTCAAACAATATATTGTGTTCAATGCTGTTATAATATGAATTATAAGACATTATAAAACTTCTTTTACTTAAGTAATAAATTACATCCAGTTAAATTTTCGTGATTTAATTATGTTTTATTCGGTCCCTACATATTCTATAATAAAAATGTTAAAGCACAACTAAAACCATATAAGTACTCTAGTTAAGTTTTTAATTTAGTCAATAATTATTTACAACTCAAATAAGTTTAATTGAAACGAGAAAACATTCTAAATATTGGTAAATTTGGAAAATTACATAATGCAACACTGTAACGTTTCGTTTTATGAAGATCACAAATAGATATGCTTTTGGGTGATAATAAGTATTATTAACTAAAATCAAATGAATTATTACACATGAATGAAATTAGATATTAAAATTAACAAAATGTCCATATATTGTCAAGATTTATCCGAAATTAAATAATTTATCAAGAAAATATCAAAAGTTGGCAAAACTTTTAATCGGATACTCGTATAATAATCAATTATTAAAAATACCTATAAAATATTTTATGATTATTTTTTAGTCTTTACTACATACTTATTTCCAATATTTCTTATTACCTTTTAATTTTAAATTCATGAAAGTTTTTTTTTTTACTTTTTTTATTTACACACTGGTATCATAAATCATTTTGTTTTTATTTTTTAATCTATTAAGTCTATTTATTACTTTATTGTGCATAATTTGAATTGCATTGTTTAGGACACACAATAAAACGTATTTTTATTATTAAATTAAATACTAAAAAATGATTACGATTATCAACGTTAACGTGCTACATAATGATAGTACCCAGTGATATTAACAGATATTATTTTATTTTAAAATAATTTCTGACAAACACTTAGGAAAAACATTAAAAGAGGACACAATAATTAAATCTTCTGTGTTAAAAAGAGATAGGCATATGTAGAGATTTTGAATTGTACAGTGAATTTTTATTCAATTCTCAATCAAACTTGAGCCTTGAAGACGAACATGAACTGAATTTCTGAAGAAGAACTTAGTAATAGTGATTTCTAATATCTATTTCAAACAATATTTAATATTAGTAGAATACGTGTTTTCATGGTTTTACATTAGTCATGGATTTCGATTGGAACAATTATTTAGAAAATAATAAAAGCGTTCCTGTCCCTGAAGAATTATTTTCTCACGTAAGTTAAAGTTGTATAATATTTACCCTAAAAATTTAATAAACGTTCATTATTTACACACGAATGATTAGTTGAATATGCTTTTCATAATAAAAATTGGGGATAATAATTTAGCATCATTACCTAGTAAAGAGCGACAAAAATTCATAACATATTGTCTATATTTAGAATGATAAAGGAAAAGTGAGGAAGTTTAAGATACATATATTCTACGTTGGAAATTCTTTACTTATTTATTTTGTTCATAAAACTTACGACGTTTAGTTTAAATGTAAATTGAAACATCGCCTTAATTATCGCGATATTAATTACGCCACCTCATTACATTTTTTATAATTGAATATATTCGATGTTTAAGACACATTGAAACTTTGTTGTTCTAATAATTCTTTGTTTAATGATTATAAAATAACATTATCAAAAACATATGTAGCGGTTTGTGGGCTTATGGTGCACAGAAAAACTTGAATGAGTTTATGATTGCATCAATGTAAATTATATCATCTAAGAATTAATATTATGTTAAATAAATAAATAAATAAATAAATTTATTTTATAAAATATATTTTATCATTATTGGTCTAAGGAAATTTTATCTTCTCAAATGATCCATTATAGTGTAATAAAAACAATGTACAAAACAATGCACAACAAGTATGAAAAATTCCAAGAGTTTTTTTATATATTTTGTATCAAATAAGCATCTCAGAATTTTTTTATATGATTTTAATCCCTGCCATTAGTTACATCAGAAAAAAATACTTGGAATATTTGCCTATCCTTTTGCTGTGATTAATAATAAATAAATAAAATATACATAATATGTACATACACATTTCATTGATATTCCTTGATGTAACTCAAACAGAAAAATATACATATTGTACAACAAATATTAGAGAATAATATTTTCTTTTAAATCCCCATAGCCTCAAAGCAATCATTGCAAAACATGCTTTGTAAAGCCATCATTTTTAGTATATTATATTTGCAATGAATTTCTTAAATAATAAAAATATTTTTTTAAAGACTGTCACAATTCTATTTAATACGTTTTGATAGGTTTTCTGATGAACTTGTACTTAATTGATTATCTTATTCTTGTACCCTAAGTAGTTCAATAATTTGGCAAATTGTATTCATAACTTGGATTCCTTTTTAAAATAAATCCTTTTTTCTATTAATATTTTTCAGCTAAAGGTGCTTTTGAGGATCAAAGCAAGACCAAAAAATCTTTAACTATTACACAATAAAATTCTTTATAAAATATAGCATTTTAAGAATCCAATAATCTTTTCTCTCTATAGGTCGAGCTCAGTCTTTTCAATGGAATCAAACAGGGAATGCTTCTTGAAGTATGCCACAAAAACAACCCAGATGTTTACTGGATAGCCAACATAACTATGGTGTGTGGACACCTCTTAAGAATCAAATTTATAGGAGCAGAAAATGATTTCTGGTGTGATATATCAAATACAAAGGTCCATCCGTTAGGTTGGTGTGGAAAGTATGATGAATTAATTGAACCTCCAGATGAAATTAATGAAAAATGTGGTGATACAATCATAGATATTATGAAGAAGGCTCTGCTAGTTGGCCAGTCGGTGTCAATAGAAGCATTAAATAATAAAGGCCTGTCACCAATAGACAGGATCAAAGTTGGCATGAAAGTGGAGATTCAGAACCTTATAGACCCCTACAAGTATTGGATTGCAACGGTGAGTTATTAAAACAGATTAAAAGGCTCTTGATACCTTTGGAATCATTTTTTATCTAAATGATCTGGGCCCATCCAAGCATTAATATTTTAATAATATTAATTGTCTAAATTATTTTATTCTTACTGCTTCCCAGATACAAAAAACCTGCTCTGTAAAGATATAGCTCACTTATAGTATTTTTTTAAAGATTAGGGCAGTTTGAAGTTATTTATTACATAAAAAATACAAGAATACAAATCTTTTATCTTCATGGAAAATTTTGCAATTTGAAAAATTTCACACAATTTTTTTTTTTGGTTTAAATTTTCAGTAGAATAGAAAATTTATTTATATCTCATATTTAGGTGGATGAAAATGTGGGTGGTCGATTGCTCTTACGTTATGATGGCGCTGATGATGACCTGCCTCAATTCTGGTTGTTCTTCTCTAATCCTAGGATCAATAGCTTTGGTTCTGTGACCAATAAGGTAATTCCTACGTATAATATTACGATAAATATGAAAGTGTTATGCTTTCACTGCACCAATTTTAAGAAATTTTAGTGAAATTTGTGGAAAGCCAATCAAATTTGATTATCAATTAGTAATATTTTTATACATCATTTTTACCAGGGTTCTCCATGGCAGTTCAAATACCCAGGCAAAGTGAATAAATTCTCATGTAAGAATAAATTGAGCACTCAGCTGCGACAGAGTGCTGAAGAGTCGATTAAGGAGCCCACACCTGCTGACCTGTTTTTGGTAAGTTTTTACTTTATTATTTACTTATTTTATTTAATTATATTATTATTATAGAAATTCGAAATGTGTATTTTTTCCGTGTTTATAATTTTAATATCATCGTCTATTATTCATTAGATAATTCTGAGTTTATTTCTAAAAGTTAGAAACCTTTTACAGCACTTGAATTGCAAATAGCTGAATTGTAATTGTAATAGTTTTTTATTTTATTTTTGGTAGTCATTTAAGTATTCATAATGTTTAGAAGCTATATGTAAAGGAATTCTGTAATTCTCTATTTTTCTACAGCCAAACCCAACCTACGAAGCTCACAGCTTCTCCACAGGCATGAAGGTAGAGGCTCTAAGTCCCTCCGACATGAAGACCATCAGACCAGCCACAGTCACCAAGATATTCAACAACCTCCACTTCCTAGTTGTTCTCGATGACCATTTGGAAGATTACGAAGATACTAAAATGGCGTGGCTCTGCGATAACATGCATCCATACATATACCCCATCGGTTTCGCGAAACAAAACAACATGAACTTCAGACCACCAAAGACTTACAAAGAATTCGATTGGGATGAATATTTGTCCAAAACATCATCAGTCCCAGCCCCAGAATACTGCTTTGGAAAGAAAGATCTGCTTAAAGGCATAGAAGCCAGCATGATGCTAGAGGCTGCGCATCCATTGCACCAAGATGAGGTTTACGTCGCCTCCGTAGATAGAAAAGCAGAACATATGGTCCTAGTCGAGTTAATACCAATTGGAGAGAAATTCTGGTATTCGCAAGATAGTGACCTTCTCTTTCCAGTGGGCTGGTGCGATAGTAACAACTACGAGTTGCATATACCCGACGTAAATCCTAAAGAACCTCCGAAACAAGAAGAGAAGAAGGTTCGAGAAGAAATGAAAAAGACTGAGGAGTGGTGCGATAGGATTTTCTTCAATTACAAGTGTTATGCTGGGCCGTCGATAAGTAGGAACAAATTGTCGCAGTTGCCAAAGCATGTAGGTCCCGGGCCGTTGTGTTTGGTGTTGAAGGAAGTGTTGAATAAGATAATATCGGCCTCGTACAAACCGGCTAAGTTGTTGAAGGATTGGGAGACGGAAGGTCCGCCTGAAGAGGGGATGCGACTTGAAATGCTAAGAGCCAAGTAAGTTTCTTGAACTATTTTGAATGACCACTATGATAAAAGTATCAGAATGTCGTTATGCTAATTACGTTTACAACTACTTTACGCTAAAACTTTTTTAATAACTTTATTATAATTTAAGTATTATTGTCCAGTAACCACATATAAAACAGTAAACTAGTTAGCAAGCAAATTCATCGTTTTCCATTGTTTGTTCCATCGCGATTAAAATGACAATGCATGCATAATATTTCATTTAGCTCCCATATCCGTATAAGTATGACCTACCTAACCGTAAAGTAAATAAATGCATATCCATGACCAAAGCGAAGTCAGTTACTCAGCTAAGTTCTACAGCTTGGCCTTCTAGACTAAAAAACCATAATTTTCCTACCTTTATCGTACTAAATCCTAAAATCAATTATTCTCCAGACTAAAAACCAGCACATACCACGCGTACGTGCCCATAGCGACGTCCGCCAGTCAGCTAAGCTCGTTCTGTCGCTCCGTGTGCGTGAGGTTACAAGCCTGCCCCTCGCTGTTCGGGCCAATCGCCTGCCCCGATATCTGCCCCAATAACTGCCAGAATGTTGATAAGAGCACTTTCCGTGAGTATTTAAACATGGGGATAAGATTTTATAATAATTTTATGGTGTTTAGTTACTATGAATGTGTTTCGCGTAAATTATTACGCGCGCTCTGTGATGTGATGAACTTTACACTTTCAAAATGTAACTACCCTACATTTTTTAGGCTGGTTTTCCTTTCACGCTGACCGTTGGTGCAGACGATCGGCGCGAAGCTTGTCAGCGCTGATCGGTCAGCTTAGATCATTTTAGTATCGCGCTGATCACCGTGAAGTACAGACGCAAATAATGTCGATGGTAGTGAAAATTGTTGCCGCGTACTATTTCGCGTTCAGCGCGACACAAAAACGCTCACTGAATGTGGAGGCGCGTCGGCGTCTGTTGCTCAGTCGTACGCCCACGCATAACTCAGCGCTGACGGCCATCAGCTCTGAGCGGTCAGCCCGACTCAGAAACGCTACCTTACTACATGGCATATTGACTCATCAGCGCTGACAATCCGCGTGTGGTCAGCGTGACAGGAAAACCCGCCTTATAGTTCATCTAACATTTTTTATTTACTTTAAATTCATCCATCAATGTTTCAATATCTATTCTTTCGACAGTTATAATTGCAACAATATAAATTCTAACAAAAATAATTTTAAAATAATATTTACAGATAACGGAACAGAACGTCGGGGCAGACCAAAAGGAAGCGTCAACGGACGGCGAAAGAAAAAGAAGGCGGCACCAGAAAAGCGTGAAAAGGAACCGCCACCGGAAGTAGACACACACAAAGATGGCGAATCTGTGGAAAGCGAACACAGTGCCGCATCCACACCGCCCTCAGAGTCTGGCACCAGACCGAACTCGCCAGAAAGCATGTCAGACTACAAACGGGGCACACGGCGGAAGAGAGAAGCGAAGAATAACTACCCTAAATTGGAAATGAAAACCCGCGGCGCTAAACTACCAAACTTTGCTTTACAAATGAAAGAAGCACACTGGGACAAGAAGGATGTCGAAACTATCTACAGCAACTCTTGCGCAAAGAAACAATCACACGAGAGCGATACGGAAAACGACAATGAGAGCAGTTGCAATTCCAGAGACGCTAAGAACATATCAGACGTGTCCGACAGTGAGGAACCAGAACTGAAGAAACTTAAATTCAATTTCGACGATCCATTGCCGTCAGATAACAAAATGTTCGAGAAAGACGCTCCAATGTCCTGGCTCAAAGGAAAAACTAAACTCGCCCGAAATCCACTGCACTGGTCCGTAGACGACGTATACAACTATCTGATTAACACTGATGATTGCAAACTTATTGCCGAGAAAATGAAACAAGAGGAGATCGACGGCCAAGCATTTATTATGTTAGACCTGCCAATGATCAGGGACTTCTTACATATGAAAAAGGAGTTCGCCGTACAATTATGTAAACATATTACAATGGTTAGGTGGTATTATATAATCAATTTTGAAGATAATGGTGACATATAAGTAGTTAGTTCCTGTATTTAATTGTCTAGTCTTCAATAAAGTATTGTTGAAATATTTTTTCGTTTCATTTTTATATTTAGTTAAAAGACGATTTTCGGAATCTCTTGCAAATGTAGTTACAGATTTTGGACATGAATGACTTAACGCTCTGTTCTTGGCTATTGTTATAGATGAAATCTTCATTCAGAGGTATATCCTTTTTGGCACTTGATATTTTTATAGGAATATCTCTTTCTGTTCTGGTTTGCACTCGCTGCTGGGTTACATATTTTTCTAATTGCAACTTCTTTGCCGCTATCTTTTTTATGTTCTCAGCAGAAGCCAGTTGCCCCTCTATATCATCCATAACTGATTCTCGTACATTTATTTCAGATATTAAATTACGATTGTTCATTCTGATTGCTACATACGGCGTGCCTGTTAGTAGATATATGTTGAGCGTTTCTTCCTTTTTATTCGAGCTTGTCTTACAATTAGAACTTTCATCAAAAGTTGAATCAGTTGAATAATTCTGGTTTCTATATGCTTCTACCGTTGACAAGGGACTTCTCTCTGAAGGCAAATCAAAAGAGATACTTTTGTCCTTTGTTTCCGTTTTACTGCTAGTTGCAGAATTATGTGATGAAATTATATGTTGAATCATATCTTTTATGAAATCTTCCATCTCTTGAATTATATCTTCCTGATTTTTAGCTAAAATTTCGTTGTATTTTCTTTTGAAATATTCATAATCTTGCAAATTAGCGTAAAAGTTATCGAATATTTCTTGTACTGTTATTTTGAATAATTTAATATTTGATTCGAGGCTTTCAACGGACATTTCTTCTGTCTGCAACTCTTGCGACATCGTGCTAAGTATTTTCATTTCTAATTTATCTAAATCGGAATTCGTTATGGAGTCTTTCATGCCGCTTGAGGTGCGATCTTCCCTGAATGAATTGTCGTTTGATGTATCGTCTTTAACTGGAACCTCATCATGTTCGTATCTTTTGTAATATTCACCGCAACTGCTGTTTACACTCAGTATCTCCCGTTCATGTGTATTGGTTGTTCTTGATTCGTAAACGTTGACATCAGATTTAGAAAATGTCTTCGTATTCCCTGATACTGTACCTCTCAACCTATTTGCGTAGAAGCTATGGCTCGTTTTGATGCTTTTAGCTGTAAAATCTACAAAATACATGTTTTATTAAATAGCATTTATTGGTTTAAAATTATTAATCTATTTCAATTTGTTTGGAAATAACCATCTATCTGTATACACAAAATTAATTTATTCATAAAACAATATATATCATTCCTATTAATATTTTTGACTGTCTTACCCATTATATGTGGCTATTTATGTCTATCAACAATAATTTCGATTTCCTACGACGCGATTTTTCATTCCTAAAAAATCTAATACCAACAGAAATTGAGTATACGTCAAATATCGCTAATTTATTGCAAGAAGATTAATTTAGTAAATTACGACAAAAAGTTCTTATGCTAACCAAGCCTTAAAATTAAATAAAAGAATAAAGAAAAGTTATTCAAGTTGAATTTCGCGCGTAAACGTCGGAAAAGGAAATGAATATAAGTATTTATAAAATCGATACATAGGTATCAATACTTCTACATACGATTTTACAAAACTATAAAATAAACATCATACAATAAAGCATAATTATAAATCATTACCTATTATTTAGTTTTACGATATCTGAAGGCATGGCAGCTTAGATCATTGGCAGTTAACTAAATGTTTTATCTGTTCAATTCATATTATCTACGACAAAGGGTTACCTGTTTCAGGAATCAGGTTTACCTTAGTAATGTATATATTCAACTATTTAGTTGCTATAATTCATAATAAGATCTTTTTAATAATGTGAAACCTATCTTTTGGTTTAAGATTTTTAGCGACTACTTTTATAATTAGGATGTAACATTGTCTAAGTATTAAACTAAAAGGTATAAATCAGTAAAGTGTAGAATAAAAAATATATTTTATTTAGCAGTGTAGCAATTTTTTATTATAAAAGAAACATCTTAAAAATATTGTACCGTATAATGCATATTTATTTCCTATATTTGTAGGACATTTTTGAAAATATGGTATTACCAACTATCATTCAAATATTGTCTATGACCTAAGAAAGAGAAAGACCTATTTTTACATGTTCATTCGATAGAAACAGCTATATTGCTACTGTGTTGCTACTGCATAGTTAACCGCTGACGCGAGACTCGAAAGCAACGTTTGTACTTTGTAGTCTATGACAGTGCTTGAATTGATCAGTGATCACTGTCGAAACGAGAATCTCAGAGGCCCCGCCTTTATCTGTAAATATAATTTACACGGCTTTTCGCGACGATGTTTTTATAAATAAAGATCTTAGGTAATTTTAATATTTAAAATTTATTTACATTTATAAAATAAAAATCGTAAGAAAGTGAGTTACTGATAAGAAATCAATCGACTCACTGGTCAATTATTATAGCGGTAGTAATGTGATTGTGCGGTTTGTAATTGTTAATTTTAGTCAAATAGTGTAAATAAAAGGGCTGAAGGGCCGGGTACCGTTAAATAAGTCGTGATACAAACTTTTGTGTTATAACGGTTCATCTGTTGAGTGATATTGTTACTATTTTTAGTGGGTGTTGTCATTACGGGAGCTTACACGGATTAGGTCATCGAGTGCCGTGAACATGTGTGCCGAAATGTTTTCGTTACCTATATTAAAATTTTTAATTTCTCACTAGATCAACGGGCAGCAGAGCGTTGCAAAAATGGATACTAAAGTGATATGTTTCTTCGCTATACTTTCACAAGCGGCGGCCCTGTGTAAGTGTTTATTATTTACTTTAAATAATTCTTGATAAAAGCTCTCTTAAATGTATTTACTGAGTCTGGTCTGAGGTTAATAAACAAGTTTCATCGCACAGATATTGACAAGTATATTGGATCTGCAATACCAAACATAGGTTACAGTAGTCAGTAGGTACTACAAAAGTTCAAAATGCTACCTATATTTCTTGTCAGAAGTCAGTTATCTAAGGTTATCTTACAGCATAACTTAATGAAATCTTAGAATTTTGTGATATAATGACAATAATTTAATTAACTACACTTTGTAGTCCACTTATTGTAAAATGCACTTATTGTTATATTGTATTAAGTAACTTAAAAGATGACTACAAAGTAAAAAATGATTTTTCATTTAATCCAATAAGATACGAAAACCTTCACATATAATGAAAATAGATTATTATTATTTAGAATACATACTTCAATTATAATTGCATTTAATTAGAAAAAAGTAAAAAGGCTAATATAGTCAGTCTTTATTAGAATGTATAAGACTAAATCAAAACGACCGGTTATATCCTGTTACTTAGTTGTCTACTAACACTGAATACAGAAAAGTGATACCTTTATCATTATAAAACATACTTTTTAGAATGAATAATGAATATCATAGATATGCAAAACACCCAGACATTAGAAAGAACTTTTGCAGTTTATCTGTTGCAAATTTTTAACAAATGCTTGTTCATATGATTTGAAGATATTCCAATGCTATACTCAATAAACCCTGAGTTTGTTTGAACACACTAATCTCAGGAACTACAGGTCTGATTTGAAAAATTCTATTGGTGTTAGATAGCCCATTTACCGAAGATGCCTATAGGCTATAATATATCCTTTTCATATTCCGCTCATAACAATATCTTTGTATGAAATTAGTCATTAGTTTTTCGTAAAAAAACTATAAGTAGAAATACCATATTTTCAATGAATTCATAAGCTGCTATGTTTTAATTCATAAAACATAACAATAATCTTCTAAAATTGTGTATGACATATTGCACAAATTAAGATTTCTATCACCAATTTAAAAGCAATTTGGGGACAACCTTGATATCTTTATAAGTTGAAAGTGTTATATGATTGGTTTGCACTGAGAGTATGTTATTTATATGTCATTATCCTATACATACAATAGTCATACTTCAGGAAGTTTGTCTGTAATAGAAGGCGCTAAACTAAGTTTGCCAGATCATGCTAGTAATCATAACTATCAAATCATATAACATATATACAAGTAATTCATTTCAAAGTAATTCATACAAACACTTTTTTTGTATTCTTATTTAAAGAGATAGTTTAAGTGAAAAATAGGTCCTATTATTTATTGTATTTTGTTCTCTATGCCATTAACTAAGAGAAATTATGATAATCTTTTAAGGAAAGGATATATTATTCTGAGTTCATTCTATTGAATAATTTAATAAGTTAATTTAATTTATATGAAACATGTTAACTACAATGTTATTGCATGTGAATGTGAGCTGTAAACTAAATTAATGGTATACTATCCATGCTAATAGTATAAAACTGAAGAGTTTGTTTGTTTGAACGCGCTAATCTCGGGAACTACTGGTCCGATTTGAAAAATTGGTGTTTTTGGT
>CAJQZM010037387.1:0-22582 GCA_907164665.1 Colias nastes | reverse complement strand
TATGATTATCCACCTATAATTTACTAAAGGTTTTGTGATTATGATCGCTAAGCATTTTTAATCGAGCTGATAGTGATTACACTTGGCAATGTACCTAGTTCTATGTTGTAAAGTTAGTTTTAGAAATATTATTAGATACTAAAGACGGCATTTGTTTAATTTCTGCAAAATGTCGTTTCCAAACAGATTCTCCTTTCCTTTTAACATTATTATCTTCCCAACTTTCCGTGTTATCACCATAAAAACCATGCAGGTTACAAACTGAAATCTAAGTACACCGCCTTGGGCAACACGTGACACATAAATAAGTGCTTGATGCACTGCTAGCAACATCGTGTTGAACACAACGCATTCAGTTCGCCTCTTCGGATCCATTCAATAGAAATAAAAGTACTATAGCAGGGTTGTGCTATCGAGCTTGCTTGGTGTTAGATAGGTCTAATGACACAAAGTCATGGCTAGATATTAGTATTGTAGATATTATTTAGGACGTTAATTACACAATGTTTAATAAGACGTTAATTCAGTTGAATACGAGCTTGTTCTCCGAGCTCACGTGTCAGAAGTGAAACTTCCTTGGCAAGATTCAAATATACCTACCAAAATCGTCGCTTTACTCCATGACGTGACGGTATTGACATGACACGACCTTAAAATTTTACTCTCAACGCGCTTAAAGAAGTTTCACTTCAATATTTTAGTTTTTACATATTTCGTTGGTTTCTCTTTGCTATGCATGACCTATTAGGTACTGACGTAGAGATAACAAATCATCGTTTTGTGGACTTTTTTCAAGATTGTTTTTTGCACTACTTATATAAAAGCACCAAAAACTTACTCCCGAACATCCCCTTAAAAACATAAACTAGATACGATATAAAGTTAATAAAAAATAAACCTCAACAACCCTGACTCAAAGAATGGTATCGAAAGCCGAGGCGACTAAATCCATTGAATAAATCGTGATCCTCCGGGGTCGAGAGGCGTGCAGTATTTTGAATGTCGCGTGCCAATACCATTTTGTGGACAGGAGTTGGCAAGTATGAAAATTTGTAACAATGTGTTTGGTTTTATGTGAGTAGGTTAGTTTTAAGAGTTTCTGCTGGTCAAAATGTAGATTGGCTGTTAGAGACTATGTTCGTGAAGAATACTGAAAGTATCAGGATTAAGAATATAACGGATCAATTACTAAAATTGAGTAGGTCAGTACGAAATAAAACAAAGTATATAGAACATAAATGTTTGTAATTAATTGAATGGTGATAATGTTAATAATTATTTTAAAACTGTATATTTTATCAATGGAAACATTTTACAACTTAGAATATATTTTTACGATTGAAGGTAGAGTTTGACGAAAAAATATTTAAATAATTGTAAATGTACCTAAGTCTATATTTTTCTGTGATCATAAAAGTTAATTCAGAAAGAGAAAACTGCGTCCGACTTATACGAAAACTATTTTTATGATTATTTCATCAAGATTTACAATGGTATAGATAAATTTGTTATTGTTCTGGAAAAGAAAGCAGACATATCACCCACATGAATTTGCATCCGGCTATCAGACACCAATCGACGCACGTGTTTACAATTAAAAATCTAAGTCTAACAAATCACAAACGTTAACAATTAAATGCTGTTGCGGCTATTAGCAGACGTATATAACGGACGGACGGACAGAACTCAAATTATAGTTTGGATACGGTGGTTTTGCACCCACACATTTCCGCGTTTAAGTGGTATAATGATCTGATATTATATTACGGGTGTGACCCGCTACGGACCACTCGGTATAATTGGCCGAATTTACCACGATGTGACGTCATAAATAATAGGTTTTTCTATCGACAGTGTAGGTTGTCGCGATAAATTTGACGTGTTGATTTTTGAAGTTTTGTAACGTTGGTAAATTAGGGTGGTGTGCCAAAGGTTGAGGTGATGTGATTGTGAAAGATATTAAACGATTCTGATTCTGTCTCGAAGTTGGGGCGGTGCGAATATAGCATGCGACCCGCGTGGGCGGCGACCCTTAGGGTTGCTCTACTGACATTTGATATCGATAGAAATATAAATTCGCCAGTATTAATATATTGCAAAATATTCAGAACTGTGAACGGTAGGTATTTAAGTTCAAAAATGCTAGACTTTTGAAAATTACTTAATAGATGAAAAGAATTTGTATCCATTCTCTTACAATAACCGTAAATACAAATGTGGATGGTGTAACCATCCATTTAATATCAATAATCTGAAATGACAGCTGAGTTAATTATTTAACTGCCAAACTTAGGTATCTACCTAAATGGAATAGGAAAATGTGGAATACGGAATACGTAAAAATTATTCAAAAACAATATTTTATATTCCGTAAAATATAAATTAAATGTTTATCGATAAATCATTAGAACATCACTAGTTTATTGAAGCGCAATCTTTCTTTAACCCGTATCGGCCGGCACCGACAACATAAGGTCACCAACGCTTCTATACTATACAGTGTATATAGCTTTATATCTACTAAAATGGCACCTCTATATTATTTTCTTTGTTCTTTCTATTATTAAACGTGATTGTTATGTTTATATTTTGCTGTTTGTCGTCACTTTTAGATAGGCTTTTAGGTTTGTAATTTAGTAGAGTAGACAAATTACTATAAATTAGTTTACAATTTTTTTATTAACTTACTACATAGGTAATACATTAGAAACTTTGCTAAGACTAAAGTCTTGTAATGCCTTCAAATCTATAAAAAATGTAGTTTGTCATCACTTTTGAATAGACTCTTAGGTTTGTGAAGTAATAGAGCAGACAATGTAGTTTTCAATTTTCTTTTCTTATTTCTTTAAGTAGCTTCGCAAAAAACATTTTTAATGATTTAAAATCACAAGACATATTAAAGAATGAACTCTGAGTAATCATCATATAAACGCTAAAGACAGACATCGACTACATAAAACTATTATTCAACATATTTAATGATTGCATAAGAATTTTTCAATTTGTTAAACTTTATCTTTTTGGTAGTAAAATAAATTTGTTATAGATTGCCGTGTATCGAATTGTGTGGATTTGATAGCTTCATTATGTAGGTAGATAAATAACCACTCATCGACTAATGAGTTAGATTACTTGTATAATATATTATTGTATTTCTAGGCGACCATATTTAATAGAGATATTGTAGTTATAAAGATAGCCTTATATTAGTTATAGCTTATTTTAAATAGATTTAATGCCACTAAGATTTTGGATTGTGTTTAAAAATAGCATAAAATGTGTATTTTGTTAATCTTATTTAACTTCCAAAGAATTCAGATT
Organism: Colias nastes; assembly: GCA_907164665.1. NCBI lineage: Eukaryota > Metazoa > Arthropoda > Insecta > Lepidoptera > Pieridae > Colias > Colias nastes. The sequence continues at coordinate 19,261 of CAJQZM010037387.1, read as the reverse complement.
ATTATTTTTTGAATAGGTATAGTTTTAATCTACCCCTTAAAATTAACAAATAACTGCCCCTAATAACTACCCCTAAAATAATTACCTACTAAGGAATATCTATACCAGTAACTTAAAAAAAGGAAGAAAAAGACATATAAGTACTTACTTCTCAGATGCTTCTCAGATAAAAAATTAAAATTTGAAATATTCCTAATGTCTTGATTTTTATATATTGCACTGATTTCTATCCAATTTATAAATAAATAAAACCTTAGATAGTGTTAGTTGTTACCTACTGTTTCTGCGTAGAATTATGGAGAGTTATATTGTGTGAAACTCTATTATTATACATGAGCATAAAATATATCAACATTTTACAGAATTAAAGTAGAAATCAATTCGAAATAATACCTCAAATTGACTATTCAGTCACATAATGTTGGGTAATAACAACGTTCATACAGGAAGTATAGATAAACATTAGTACAATGTTTTAGTACCTAATGTATTTGTTCCGTTTACTCTTTACTTGTTTGAGCTTTTTAAATATACCTACATCTATATGTAATAAATAATAATGATGATGTTTTTAAAGTGTTGGGAACAGATATAATTTTATATTTTTTTATATTATTAATTTTCGAAATTGAAAAGATAATTATTATTAGCATGATTCAGTCTTTTTTCTGTTAGTTTTTATTTAGGGTCCAATTTAGGTCTTCTATTTCCCTGCCCTTAATGTCAAAGGATATTAATGTTAAATACAACAATTATATTATTATCGATTTGTATTTAAAAACATAAAAACGTATTCCTATTTCAAAAAATGAGGAGACAATTATTTATGATTTAAATAAATAATTACAAGGCTCGTGATAAAATTGCAAATTATCCATTTATTTATCATAGTTTATAATTAATGCTTACTGAGAAGAACAATATAAATGATAATTGCGAGTTGTAATATTAACTACCAACTTAATATTAATTTAAGAAATTGAAATGATTGAATTGACTTAAGAATTTGAATTTTATAGGCTTTGCTAAGCAAGCGTAGGTATCCTCTCACGATTGAATATTTGTTTGAGTAGGTAAATAATACCAAATTGATATTTATTGTAATCTCATTTTAATTTGATTCGATTTGCTTGCAAAATTTTGCAGGCAAAGCTTTAATTGTTTGTTTTGCCCTTTGACCGACACTCCCTGTAACAGCTAATTTCACTATATCCCTTATTAATACTTCCATGTAAACGTCAATAATCATTGAAATGAATATCTGCATTCGCCTCAACCCATTGACCACAACAGGGCGCGTTCATTATTTCATGAGCCCTCTTCAAAATGGGCAGTGTTGGCCCAACAAATGATCGTCAATGTTTGCCGCCATTACGGCGATTATGAATAAACATCTACAATGACATCCGATCATAGACATTTAGGCCCTCTACACTATCGTGATTGCCTCTACTCGCCCAACGTTGCCCATTGTGAACAGAGCCCATCAGAGATGCGCCCGCTGTCATCGTGATCCCATACAACTACGCCTCCCATTGTCTCATGTAATTCAACAACAAATCAACACAATTATGGGAACCGATTCGTATGTATTATTACATCGAACGTGTTCGAAACGCCGTTTGATTGTCATTTATTTGGTTGGACTTTGTGTCCATTGTTTGCGGTTTGGGATACGTGAATGTATGCTTTCTAACCTTTAGCACGTAAGGGCAATCTATATACTAATAAATAATATTATAAAGCTGAAAAGTTTCTTTGTTTGAACTTGCTAATCAAAGGCACTACTTGACCGATTTGACAAAAGGCAAGCTAAAGCGTAAAAGTCCTGTTAGCCTTTGATTTGCGTATAAATTATAGTTTTGCCACAGAATACTTAATAGCTAGTAGCTAATAGTTTTGCCCAAGCACTTTTCAGTTTATAAGGACATTTTATTACAAATTATTAATTGCTATTGTTTTACGGTTCATTACAATATTATATTTGTTTTCATGTAGAATATGCGCTAATGATACAATATAGGTTTGGAATTCACAAAGATGCAAAATATTCAAGTGCATTACATTTATCACAAAAAACATCACAATGCTCTAAAAGCAATAAGAAATATCGGATACTCTGCAAAGTGCTCAAGTTTCTTCAAAGAGATACCTACATTCTTAGGTGTTTAGCATCAATTGACATTTTGCAATAAAACAACAAAGCAAAAATGTATTTTAATGCCGTCGTATAAATCCTAAATTGCTCTATCAATTATTACAATGAGCGGCGTAAGTCAGGTAGCCCACGTTTTGTGTGAATTGCGAAATTGGAACAACATAAGCGGCTGTTTTGCACACGACGAATAGATCTCAATTGCGTTGTGTTAAGATTTAGTTTAGAGAAACGTGTTGTTTGAGTTATGACTGTATGGAACGTAATTATGGCAGGTAAGACCGGTAGCCAGCGGACAATAAGCGATCAGTCATCGAGTTAGATAAGTGGTTTGATTACGCCTTTTGTGTAATGCCTTGGGCCATGTTTGAATTACGAATACTGCTGGTTGTTTTTTCATATGTTTATGTAGATTTAAAGGAATTTTTAATCTGTAAGAGGCGGTATGAGGTTTTCATTTGCTTTGTTTTGTAATTGGTTTAAAGTTATTGGAACATGTAGGATTTAATTTGTTGATACATAATTGCATACGACTAATTAGTACATAATTAGCAATATACATATGTGTTGCGGTAAGATAGATAAAGCCGTAATATATATCTCTAAGGATATATAATTATTATTTATTACCTATATACCTACCGTAACATAGTTATACTGTGGTTACATGAAAGAGATTCATCTCACTAGGAATATACCTAGTTATAAAACCATTCAAAAGTCTCACAATCCTACAAGCTATATAACAAAGAAGTAATTAATAATAATAATACGTAGGCGATTAAAATATATTACATGTTTATCGTCATAATTCTTTTAAACTCTTGACTAACTAGATTTTTGTTAAAAGTTATCACATGTCAACAGGAACGCCATAATGTTGTTTTTAAATTAGGAAATAAAGATAATATTTTTCATTGTCATTACTTATTGTTAAAATGGTGTTAAATAGAATAATATCTTTATTATTTTCATTTAAAACTGACAAGATATATTATAGCATTTTGTCAAGATACTAATTATTGTCCTAACTTTACGTAGGTTGACCTGTTATGGTATATTTGTTAAGAATATTAATGTTCTGTTACCTATTTTACTTGTAACAATATTTATTTTCTCAAAGTTTTTAATGATGTTTGTTCTAATGCCCGTATAAAGGAAATATGTACCTATTTGTAATATTTAACACAGACCTAAGATACACTACCTAGTACCTACATAACGAAAATTTGCTTGGTTCAGTACAAAAGTAACCAGACTTTTCATTTTAGGGTTTGATAAGATAATTGTTTCTTCAGGTGGACGTGGTGACGTCTTTCAGCATTGTAAAGTGCCATATCCTATGAATGAAGCTTCAGGATCAACAAGCTTTTTGCTACCTTTTTATAGTGTAGCAACGCAATAACAAAAAAAAACCAAAAACACTTTATTGTGCACAGAAATATAAAAACAGAAGTAAATAATAAATATAAATATAGACAGATATAAATAAAGGCGATCTTATCGCTAAGGCAGCGATCTCTTCCAGACAACCTGGGTCAGTTAGGATATCCAGTGCTAAAAGTACCTTAGGATTAATCCTTTTTATAGAAAACTGTTGTTAGCTTAGTAAAGCGAAGCCTTCTATAAGCATCTAAGACTTTGTATAATCCTAAATTATATTACATAGTTATATTGAAGTCAATGTGTCCACCTAATGTCTCAATCAGATTGCATATTTACACTGCAAAATTACACATTCGACTTAAATATAATCAGTCACGAAGTAAACGATTAACACTCTCCTGCTACGGGGCCTTTTTTACCGCGACGTTTTAGGGGAGCCGTATATCACGCTAATGTTATCGGCTCTCTCGCTGTCCGCTTGATGCATTGCGCCTGCGCCGCGTTTGATTAACGAAATTAATTTGTCCCAGCTGCGATTGAGACAGCATTCTTTTGGTAACTCCACGCCTTTTATTTGTTACGCTGAGGTGTAGATGACTCGATTAGATTTCACATTGCGAGAGGACATTTCACATAAAAACCACAAATTATAAACATAGATTCCTAAATGTAGTAGATATTATCAGTGCATTAATTGATTTTGTCGTTTCATAAAAAAATACAATAAAATTTCGAGATAAAGCTGTATTAGTAGAAGTCCCAGGTATACTTAATTGACTTTGGGTCTTAAATAGATATGTCCGAAGCTTCCAATGTAATTTAGATAAAGTTGTGTGTTTCCAACACCGCATAAATATGACATGTCAAAACAAGCTTATCAAATGACCACCTCGGTGTTAAAGATTTAATGGATTCCCTAAAGCAGGTATGCGTGTTTTATATAAAAGTATTCGCAGTGTTTGATATTTACATAATTGTTTTTTTATTTGTGTTATATACTTTTGCGTGCAATGTTCAATAATAATTACGTAATATGTTATCATACGTCAGTAAAACCTATTTGTCAAAACATACTTTTCTCAAGTAAAAGAATTAACACAGAATATGTTCTAAAACGAAGAAGTCAGCTTGAATAATACACACATGCACAATTATGTTCGTTTGTTATATACCTAACTGGAAACGAAAACAAAATAAAACAATAAAACGCACCTAATGACCGCTACGAGGATCTCATTATAATTATTACTGTTTTTTCCATCACACTACTGTGAAATGTTTTAAACGCCCTATTAACGTTATCTAATAAATACCACCAATCGAAATTATACAATCACAGTCAATAACATATATTAACCTTGGATAATCATCAATAGAACCGATAGGTTTACAAAGGCCTCCGTCTTTCTGGAATACGATTTAAAAAAACAAAGCCAATTTTGTTTAGTACTGGGTAATTAAAAAGCAAATTTTATAGACACCCCGATTGATCTCCCAAGTTTTAATTAATCAAATGACTGTTAACGTGGAAAAGGGCGGTAATAAGGAGGGTTTATAGACCTATTGTCTATCATTGGTTACACGCGAACATTTTAGGGTTAAATCGGTGCTTTTAACGTAATCCAGAATATGGTTTTTTGGTTTCTCACGATATTGAATTTCGTATTATTATTTAGGAATTACTGTTAATGTTACCTATGTGTAAAATATTATATAAGTACCTAAATGACGTATGAATTTAATAATTATTGAAGAATTAAAGATTTTTTACTTTGGCAGGTGCAAACTTAAATGCCTCCAATTCTTAATACCTAACCATGTTTATGTAATCCAATATGCATATGGGATATGATTTTCTATATTTCAACTATTTTGTTTACAAAAATAGTTTCCATTAATAATTGAATAATGCATTTGTATCATAATATACTTTATGATACATACTACTTTATCTTATTTATTACTTTTTCAAGTCTTAAATGTCACTGGAAATTAGCAAAAACAAAACGAAGTAGCTAATTATTAATTAACTTATATCTGCATTAAAAACCAATAAATCTGATACATTCGTTTTTTTTTCTTAAGTTTGAAGAATAATTAAGCTGTAAAATAAAAAAAACATATAATATAACACTAGCTGTGCTCCGCGGTTTTACCCGCAGTGCTCCGCTCCTGTTGGTTTTATACTGATGATATATAGCCTATAAAAGCCTTCCTGAATAAATGGGATATCTATCACCGAAATAATTCTTCAATCGGACTAGTTCCTGAGATTAGCGCGTTCAAACACAAACAATCTCTTCAGCTTTATAATATGAGTATAGATTACCTAAGTTTCACGCTCATGTAAGTACACCACAGACCTAGATAGATAGGTAAAGAATGAAATTAAAAACAAAAGATACTATCAAATAAATAATTATAAGGTAAAAACGCGGTTAACCGCTGGTTAAGTTATAATCACAGGTTCTAGAACGGAGGTTGTCATTTTCGTCTCATCTCATGCCACTGAAGGACGTTTTGACAGACAGACAGACAAAAATCTAATAACATGTTATTTGTTAACCGTATCTAATAAGTGTTGCATTTAATTTCTTTGATTGCCGGCTGTTGTGTAATAATGGTTTGATAGAATAACCGTTACATATTTAAAGTTTGACACAATAAAAACGAAATGTTTTTCTTTGAAACGTATGATACGTTTATAATCAAATCTCTACAGTGAGTCATGTCTTTTAAATCTATTAAATTCTAAGATGCGTAAAAGTTTGCGCAAAGTCACATGCTATAGAACATAATATTAAAAAGAGAGATAGAACTCAAGAAGAGTCGTCAGTGTTAATTTTTAAGCTAATTACAACTACAGTACATTAATTTATTAGCTTTCTTTAAGCAATACCTACAATATCTTTAAGTACCTATCATGTCTCACGTGAAGAATAGATAATATAAAACAATATAAACAAATCTGTTTATTAAGCACACCATCAATTAAAAAACGCAAATTGCTCTCTATCCCCACCGATGCATAAAACCATTTAGATAAATATTAAAGATTAACAACAACTAATTAGTGCTTCGCAAGCGATGTGCTTACATGCCAAAACCATTATGGCCGAACTAGTAATAATTGGCAAACTTTTATTTTTTGCCTGCACTCACTCTATCTTGATTGACGCGACCACTACGTCTTTTTGACAAGCCTGACGTATTCTGTTTGAAACATACAGGGTGTTACACTTTACGAGATTATATTTTTAAAACTTCACTTAGTAAAATATAATATTTTATTTTCATCACAACATAATATATCTAATATTGTAACCGATATATAATGGTATGCGTATTTTAACATCTAGAAAATCTTGAATTTACAGATATTTAATGAAATTATTATACCTAACACTTATTGTTTATATATGGTATATGTATATAATATTAGGTTTTCATTTATATCATACACAAAAACTATAATTTCAAAAGAGTATCAATTATGGTAAATAAATTACGTCGCACTAATATCACATAGGTATACACATAAATTAACACTGAATGCATGAAGTAGTTTCTTGTTCTCATAGATTTCACTAATAACACATTAATTAACAATAAATACATACTTAACAACATCTCCACAAACAATTGCTGATCATAACCGACCCTACACTTTTTTTTTAATTCACTATTATGTTCGAAATGTCATCACAACATCTCCAACGATTGCTGATCACAGTTGGCACTTCAGTGTATTTTGTATTGGATCATTATGTTGCAATATTGCTCTACATGCACATTTCGAACAAGACAACACCCTGTACACAACATTCCTACAGATGCGTATCGATGCATTAACGACGGGCAAGCGATTCGCTTTTACCACAAAAAGGCGTAACAGAAGCCAGTTTGTAAGAGCCCTAATGACGGCTCCTTAACTTTAATTTAAACCAGCGCCTTCGCGTTAAGCATAACGATCCAGATAATTGCTAATTTGTTTTGCAGATTGCGTGCCGTTTGTTTTCTTGTTTCGCCGCTTTGAGACGCTTAGATTTGTGTTGATTAATCACTTCGTTAATTTTTTAAATGTATGCATAATTGTTTTGGTAATTAATTTGGATTTTAATGAGTAATAGGTATGGTGTTGAATCATTGAACAAAACTCACAATTTGATTATTTAAAAAAGGTTATGAAATTTTTAGAGATTAGGAACAGATAAAATTGAATGCTTTTCATACTTTCATCACCTTTCATCCCTATTCCTTATCGCATACTCTCATCGAATGCGAAAAAAATTCATGTTTATGCATCACATAACATACAATCAAGACATAGTATTCACTACTTTCGCTGCTACTATTAAAACAATAAGTCTATGTTATAGGTAGGTAAGTACATAATTTTTATTTTTTATTTTTAAGTTTATTTTTGGTTTCTCTGATTATTCCGGCTTATCTAAAAAAGCTCTACCAATCAAGACGATGTTGATGAATAACACAATAACATAAAGAAATACCATGTACCTATAGCTTACAAAGACGGCTACAATACCAAATACCTACAACGCATTGCACAAAGCAAAAACTGATTCATCACAGCTACCGCATAATCATAAGATACATCTCAAAAAAGCACCCCAAGTAAACGTATAATTATCTAGTCGAAAACCTTTTAAATATAAAAAGGACTGTTCTTAGAAGCGTATCGTAAGATCGTGGGAGCTCGGTGCAACTTTGTATTGGCTCCAATAGGTTAATTACTAGTTTTGGCTCACTAGATAGACATATAGACAGTGCATTAGCCAAAGGTCAGGTTGGAATATTTCGGATGGTTTCAACGCATTGTGGCGATGAGGCGTGAAAGGGCTGTAATTGTTTCGGTACGCTTTTGTTTGGGAGAGTTTTCACTTAACTAATTTATAAACCTTCATATTCATATATAAGTACACAATTACTATGCACTCGTGTAGTATATCTCTGTATTCTACATCGTAAGTATATTTACTGTGATAAAAGTTTGACGCAATTGCACTGAAAACAATGGCTGCTCCAATTTATGATTTTTTTTTTGAATAATCAGGATCTGAACTTTTTGACACAGTATAGTTAACTGGTTTTTACTAACATTATTGTTCTCTTCATACTGCATGTTTATTTTCATAAAAACAAAAAATATATATCTATATGGACAAAGTCGCGCACAAGAGCTAGTATATGCCTACAATTAAACAATCACGAGGTGTGGAGATAGATCAAAGACTAACGTCTTTATCCTACGTTTATGGCCCTTGGAATCTTAACTCAAGGTAATAAAGCCATTTAACCCTTGAATACAACAAAGTTAATTCGTATGCAGCGGTAGATATGAGGAATCTGACTTTTTGAATACAATCTAGACTACAATGATTTAATAAGACTGATCTACGAGAAAATGTATCAATTTGTCCGTAGTTTGTCGGTTATTTTGTGTAAGTCATGATCTACGATTTTAGTAACTTCAAGTTGTAATGAAATTATAACATTTAATGAATATGTTCTGCATAGTTTCCTACAAAGAAACATTTATACTACCTACTATCTATGTAATGTACTACTGCTGCGCTGTACTACTGTCATTTCAATCATTATCATTTTCAATGTTATGACTGTAACGTAGGATAGACGTAATTTCTATGAACTCATAAAGATGACCTCACATAAAGTTAGTGAAGAGAAATTAATTAGCGGCCTTCTTGTTAAGTATGTACTTTTAAATATAAATACACGAATAAAACATTATATACAATACAGAATAGCACATAGCTGTGATAAACATACTTAGGTACCCGCTTTGTATCGCTTCTAAAATATGATGATCATATAATTATTACAAAAAAAATATTTACGCCTCATGAATAAGTAAAATAAAAATATTTAAATTAGTTTACATTAGAAGAGTTTTTATTTTATATTTTGAAACAGTAGGCTATAATAACACGATTTAAAATAACCTAAAAGGAGAAGCGAAGCGAACATAGTGTGACTCTCCTTAAAGAAAAATCGCACACCGCATTCCGACCAAAAATAAAACTGATTTGCGACACAAGCTATCACAATACGCGCGTAATAAATTCTCAAGAAGTACTCCTGATTTACAATCCTTAATGTGAACGGTAAAACGTTGAATCATGTCTCAAAATTTATATAAATCCATAAATTTGAGCTCAATCAATTATGGTCGTTAACAATAAAGTACGCGAGAATTTATTTCGTTACAATACAAATTTTTTCTCTTCTATACTTATATTATAAAGCTGAAGTTTGTTTGTTTGTTTGAACGCGCTAATATCAGGAACTATTGGTCCGATTTGAAAAATTCTTTCGGTATTAGATAGCCCATTCGTCGAGGAAGGCTATACCTAGGCTATATATCATCACGCTAAGACCAACAGGAGAGGAGCCACGCGAGTGAAACCGCGGAGCGCAGCTAGTGTTGGATACAGTTGAGGATAGAGCATTTATCAGCATGTAATAATTGGTGTATTTTGGTATTTAATTCGTTAAGTATTCGCATTCTAAGAAATATTATGTCTCCTGCTGTTGCTTGGAACGCAATAGCATATAAAAGCTCACACGAAGTATAGAAGAAAAAGCTTTTGTAGAATGCTATCAATTATTTTACGTGAGAGCTTTGGTTAGTTTTAATTTTTCTATTACATCAAATATTTTCCATTAAGTTTAAGAGGCCGTATCGATTTTAAGAGTGATTTTGACTTGTTTCTTTAATTCTTTAGGAGCTCGTTTAAAAAAACTAACTACTATGTTATATGAAAGTAATGGTATAATTTAAAATTCTCTAGAATATTCGATTATATAGATTTGCCGTAACAACGTTTGCGCTCCCGTATATAATCGAAAATTCTAGAGAACTTTAAATTATTCCATTTCTTTCATAAAACATATAATATGTATTTTTTTTATTGCAAATTTTTAAGCATTAACCTATCATTTAGTGTGTATTTTTTATTTTTTTTAACTCTGTTGTAAGAACTAGAAATTCGACGCCATATACGCATAAAATTTCATCAAAGTAAGGCTATTTTAACTTAGATGTTCTTTGAATTTTTCAATAAAAGTACATAAATTGCCTCGAACATATTTTAGGATGTCTCAGTGTCTTTACTGTAGTATATTTTATAAGAAAACTTCTTCTATTAAATTCCGTGTAAAATACAAAGACACGAACGTCCCGCATGGAAAAAATTGAAACACGCCTTAGGTTATTGGCTATTAAACAAACTGGACAATGAATATCAATAAATTGTCTCGAACGTATTTTAGATATTGAATGAATCTTTAATTTAAGATATCATCACACATTGTTACTTATTTAGTTTTGTTAAACGAGCTTCTAAAGAATTACAGAAACAAGTAAAAATCACTCTAAAATCGATAAGGACTCTTAAGTAAAATTCAACAACGATATTATATCCTTATATTTAAAAAAATAAGCAGTATACCAAAGAAACAGTATACTTAAGTATGAGTTGGCTTAAAAAAATAGGACCAGAACCTAATTTATCTGAAAATTTTGAAAGACCTAAACGTATGATGTCCATTTCTATCCAGTCTAACCTCCTCTCTAATATTTCATCCTCCATGTAATTGAAGCGCGTCGTCTTGTACGTACATGAGAGCTTTTGAAGGTGTTATCGAGGCAGTACATTAGTGGCGGGTTGACACGACAGTCTTCTGTAAGGGCACGGCTTGTATTAGCGGCTCCTAATTTATTGAGAGCGATACGGCGACGGACGCCGGCCACCCGGCGATGAGCCCATTCACACCGGTTGGGGAGATGGGGTGGGATGGATATGATTGTATGTGTGGTTTTTGTTGCGGATTGTAGATAGAGTTATGGTTGGAACGAAGATAAGTTTTGATTTAAGTTTAAATGGTATAATTGTTTGTGTAGCATAGGTTAGGTTAAAAGCACTCATAACCGATAATATAATAATAGTTCATTTTTTATATACATAGTTATTCATAATTATATATGTAGAATCCAATTATGATTATTATGTGGTAATCATATTAATATCTAACTAAAAAATATCTAATTATATTTCTTTTTTTTCCAGAACATGCACGACGCAATCAGCTGTATTTACGGCATCAAAGAAAGGGGAATAATAAATATATATTATATAAAAACAGTTCCATCCTCCCCCAGTCCTCTCTACATTTTTATTAACACCAGAGAAGCGATAAACAGGATACGGGAAATATATTTATTTGTCCAATCATCAAATGTAAAGGGGTGTTCTCGGGTTACACCAAATGATTCCACGACAATCGGCCCAGTGATTTGTTGTGATAATCTAAAGTAATAAATAAGGCACTCCATTCAACGATTGAGCTGCTTTCCTTACGATACCTCTTTTTATTACCTGATGTATGGAATTCTTTCGCGAGTGTTCACGTTCGTGTATAAATGCTTTATTTTTGCGATGCTTTCTGACGTAGATAAATAAAATTTAAGGTGCGGTAGGGTCGGTGCAATGTTGTGCTTTACTGTTATTTGCTTCAGATATGGAATTGTTTTAGTTACAAATTCATTGTCTATCCAAGTTTTTAAAGTAAATACCAACATTATATAATGCTTCTGTAGGTACGTGAAAGCACTTCTTCCCTTTACTTAAAGGTTATTTATTTATTAATCGGTTCAGTTATGTTAACTTTTACATATATAAACGTTTCTTTATTTATTTATAAAGATAATACCCATGTGACATATAGAATTTAGAAAAATTCAACAGAACATTTACAATAATTCTTAGCGAATTACCCAAAGCTTTTGTCAAACAAAGTACCGTGTCATCGACCCCAGTTATCTGATACATTTTCACGATAAAAATATTATGGGTCCACCGTTCAACACATTATGGCGCAGTATAAAGCGTTTTACCATAAAACAAGGATCACCCACACGGCCAATTGACAATTGTATGCCCTTTGTAAACTGTAATTGATTGTGGAAACCGTTGTTACATATACCTACCTACATGATATAGGTATTATGAGAAAATTACTATGAACTTAGACCAATTATTGATGTTAGGAATTGTTTTGTTATTAGGTAATTATATGTATTTAATACCTAGTAAAAGATTCTTAGCAACACTTTCTTTTGCTTTCTCCTAAGATGTACATCGCGAAAATAAGGCTTGGAAAGCTTATTTGAATTTGACAATTATTGTTAATTCCTATTTTTTTGTTTCTCGAGATATTTAAATACTTTTTAGCTAATCTAAGTAGGACATGCATTACTGAGTTTTATCACATTGAGTGAGTAATATAGAAACGCATACATAACTATATATTATGATTGTTTATTGTTTATAAATTATCGATGGTTAAAATTGGTGACGTTCGTCATTTACATCAGGTGACACGTCAAACTTTTGCCTCTGTAACATAAAATACTTACAAAAAATCCCGGTACGCTCGTAAAAGTAAGAGATGTATAAAAAAGACGTTAAATTGAATTGATACGCGATAAAATATAAGGAAACGTTTTTGGAAACAATATTGTATTGTGTTGTAGTCATTATCGTTGTCACGGCTCTAGAGTTTATTAAATATTTAAGTAATATAAAAGTAAAAGGTTACCTATAGGTTATTTTTATACAAGAACTTTTTAATTAATAAGTTTTATTCTTATTTAGAACTACTTTAAATTTCATTGAAATCAATCAAGCCATTTTTCGATATTGAGTAACAAACATAAAACTGTCTCATTACAATATTATATTAAAATAAGTTATTTTTTATATTAGTGGACTTTTATATATTGTGCAACATCAGAATTAATCAAAAATAGAAACTGATATCATCAATTTATAAATCAATACGAATCGTAAACGTCTTTATTAAAAATGAATAATTAATAATTGTGGAATCTAAAATAAATTTAATCTTTCATTAGGAATCGCGTGGGTGTGATTGACAAGCATATAAATAATATTTTATTGATACTTTTATATTTTACTGGCATCCTAATGTTGCAATATAAAATAAATTAAGACATATACTCTATAATTTATGAAAATATGTTTAAAAAGTTCAGGAAATAGAATTAAATAGCCTGTTTATAGTGTAATCGCATATTATAAAAGCCGATTTATGATGAGTGATAGAAATATTAAGTTTATTTAGAAACATTTAAAATATGTGCCTTTCTGAGCATAACCGTATAATATGTATGATCTCTAGTAAATTCAAAGTAACCCGATATAAACCGATATATTAGTATGAAAGCAGATAAACAAAATCAATCAGATATAAATGTAGAGCGTTTATTTTCATACGAAAAAATTTATGAAAATTTATCAGCAAACATGTAATTATATAGTTAAGTACCTACCTATATTATATGTATATAGTGTATTATATAGTCAATAGTCATTATATGACTTATTTTTATTAAAAAGAAACATATCTTGCAATTACACCTTCCATATACATTACAAGTAGGTACCATTACATCCTTGTTTTACTCTAACACAAGCGCGTTAATCGTATCACTAACAAAATCATGTTAAAAACATAGCCACAGGTGCCAAGCCCTTACATTTGATTGCTCATAACTCAACAATGTTAGATTTAAACACTCCAATCGCTGTATAACGAATACCACAAATATTTGAGCGTATATCAAAGTATTTATCTTACACATCCACGAATTTATGACAAATCTCTAATAGATACAATAAACAAAAATATATTCACCCGGTTAAGAAGCTTGCTTGCCCTTTTAATTTGGGTCCAACACTACCATTTTATAGAGACCTTTCTATTCGTTTTATAGCGGTAAATACAGGGGTCTTTTTAATTTGGTTACCTCTATATCGAATACTTGGCCTATCCGTCCTAATATTTTAAGGTTCTGGACAGGTAGGCGAGAGAAAAAATAAAGCAATAATCCGACCACAAGCCTATGATAATCTGATGGTAACGCCATTTTGTCTTGTGTGGTTTTGGGTAAAAAACCTGTGACATGATTATCGGTAACCCTGTCTATAAAAAATAGGGTTGGTTTACATGGCTCCGTTTATGAGATGTTTTTTTTCGTAGTTCTTGTGGTACAATAACAGTAAAGGGCATTGAATTCATAGTTCTAAAATGAGTAATGCAATAATTTGAAATCTATTACCAAATATTTGTTTTAATATGAAATTTCGTTTGTGTTTAATTTAAATATGTTGTAAGTAATATTTAAAAATTTTTTGGTTAGTTTTTAATTAACTAAAACTGTAAAAAAATATTATTTGTGTGAAATTAAAAAAATGCAGTGATTAAAAAATACCTCCCCCAAAGCGCTTTAATATTTTGTGCCATTAAAACTCAAAATTGATTCCTCGACAAACTTTTATATTTTACAATAAATAAAAAAATATTCTTAGCACCATATAACCCCGCCCTAATCAATTATAAGGGCGCGCGATAAAGGATGAAAGTAATACATACGATAACATCAGGGTCCGCTTGTTAGTCGCAATAAATGTTTTGTGTAGAACTGGAGCAAATTTTTTGTCGCCCCCGACGCCTGGCGGCAATTTGTCGTGAGAATTGTCATGCGTGAAGACTTTGTTTCGTAATGACGTAATTAAATATGGATTTGGTTTGGAGTTTATTGATATGTTTTGACTGGATTTTGATTGATTTTTTGTTGTTAGCACTATTACGGCGATTGTATCTTATTTCTTTTATTAACAGTTTAATAAAAAAGGTCAGATAATCTGCTTATACAATAAATATAAAACATTTAATAAATAAAATAAGTCCTACTCTCCTGCAGTCGTAGAAAAAAAAAACATCTTTCTTCCGGCTAAGTTTTAGCTTTAAAAGATTTCCGATGCAACCTAGATAGGTACGTAGGTACCTATTAAGTATTTTTGAAGCTAGGAGCTTCAAAATATCAATCATATGCATATAGGCCATCAACTCATTTGCGCACTATAAATAGTTTTTTTTTTTATTTAAATGTTTTAATTAGCATTTTCATGCACCTAACCTTATGACCTACCAGAACAACAACTCAAAAATCTACAACCATCAATACTATAGGTACAATGAATAATTTTAGCATAATTCAATCGTTTGGGCCAATGTTGGACGCAACCACGCCTCTTATTATGTATAATTACATATTAGTGCTTTATTATTTATTCCCTGAGTACCATCCTTGTCGATTCAACTGAAGAGTCATAGGGGGGCGTCCATAAATTACGTGAGGTGATTTTGGGGGGGAGGGGGTCGAATCAAATCTCATCTAACCTTACGTTGGGGAGAGAGTCGGTCTAGGCAAATATCACGCAATTTTTTTTTCAGATTGAAACAAAACTAATTAATAATTATACTCTTTTGGTCTATTTAATCCAAATTGTACATGCTTAAGATTTTAATCACGGTTATGATTTAAGTATTCTCTTGTTAATTTTTTATTACACTTATAACTTTCAGCAATATTAATTTCTAGTTTTAACTAGTCGTAAATAAAAGCACGAAGCATTTTTTTTTTCTTTTTACAATGATAAATCAATAAGTTTACGTAAGAAACCCACATTTTGAAAAATCTCACGTGAGATTGGGGGATGGGGGAGGGGGTTAAGTAAAATCTCACGACATCTCACCATGGGGGGAGGGAGGGTCAAAAAAAAAGAAAAAAACACCTCACGTAATTTATGGACGCTCCCTAGGATAAAAACATTTATGTAAATTGAAATTGATTGTTGGAATTAATCATTGTTTTCTTATGGTATTTATGATTTATTTTACGCAATATGGGATGTGGTACACCGGTAGTATGGGATAAACAATATGCTTTATGTTTATAAAATCACTACATAGTATAAAACAAAGTCGCTTTCTCTGTCCCTATGTCCCTTTGTATGCTTAAATCTTTAAAACTACGCAACGGATTTTGATGCGTTTTTTTTTAATACCTAAATAGAGTGATTCAAGAGGAAGGTTTTAGTATATAATTTATTATGTTTTAGACAAAGCGGGCGAAGCCGCGGGCGGAAAGCTAGTATAATATAAACTATTTAACCTACTGGCATCGTTATTATAAAAAAATCGTGCCTTAAAAAAATTCTTAAAATATTTTCATCTAAATTAAAAAAAAACATACCCTAAAAATTTATCACATGTCTGCCTCCAAATCTATGTATCTAATTATCTTATTGTTAATTTTAATGAATATCTGTGAAGCCCTTTCAGCGATAAAAACCATAACCCTGTACTTATACAATATACATAATACATTTTCGCATTAAACCATCATCAAAGTGTAAAGCAGGAGCTAAAAAAAATGTTATGTAATACTGACTTTAAACAATGCACATGATATTGATTTTTCCACAACCACCTGTAACATGCACTTGTATATTTGCGACACAATGCGATAAACAATAGTCTCTGTAAATAATTCAACCGAGACATTACGCTTGTTTTGTTCCACCGGTATTCATGTCTTCATACAAACAGTTACAGACGCCTCGTACAATATGCACATATTTAAGATTTCTCTTATGCAATTTGATACGAAGCAGTTTATTTACGTCTTATAATTTTCTTACTGAAGTAGCTATTCCGTTGCGTTGAAAATTATACTCCTATTTAAATTATGGCATAATTTCTCCTGAATTATTACGCGTGACCTTAGTTTATTGTAGTCGTAATACGAGATTATCTCGCAGATAATTATTTGATAGCATTCGAGTGAGCCATTAACGCGTATTTTTGCGATAAGAATCAACGAAGTCGAGGAATGAGTTAATTTTTAACGTCGCCCCCTATTGTTTGTTTAATGTTTTGAGGAATTGTAATGTATAGCAGTTGTTATGAAAAGTGTGCGAATAAATATTAAGAAATGCGAGCTGGATAATGTAGTGTTTTGTGCAAATTGTTTGATTTTGCAATTAAAATTATCTTTATTCCCCGTTGTGAGAAGGACACTTAATTAATTTCTTAGTGTTCAAAGTTTTAGTTACCCGCCCCGAAACATCATTAAGGATTTTCACACTTTTTAGGCGTTAGTATGTAAACATATCTTTCGTTCATGTTATTCTAATAACAGACGTAGCTGGGTCTGCCCCACAGGTAAAACCAATAAACAAAGATTTCATTGACAAAATAAAAAAAGAAACACGTGAAATCTAACAGGAAACTGACCATTGAATAACCTAGCGCCACTAAATAATTGAAGAAAACCAACCTAAATCAACAAAAATCGAACCGGAAGACAAAAGATCGGTACCGATAACATTACGTAATCGATAATTGTATCTTAGACACTTCGAGCCACACGTTGTGTCGTAAAAAGGTGAGAAAGTAGACTGAGATAAAACTATAGATGTAAACAAAGTTACTAGGAAGCCTCCTATTGAACTACAACTCAACTTTAAACTTTATTACCACGAAATAAGGTTTACGTGTCCTGATTTTACGGTAGATGTAAGTTTGTAATTTAGAGTCGCGAAGAGCAGAGCTATAAAAAAGGTGAAATGTCTCAGCAGAAGTGACATTGGACGTATTGGCGATAAGGGACCACCGAGGTGGATGGACTAACTTTAAGATTGCTTTCTGGTCAGGATTATTGAAACATTTGCCAACATTACAGCTTTGCATCCGTTATAACACAGATACATCAATATGCTCCAATTTGCAATGAATTTCAATGCTGTTTGCTTGTGAAAAATTGACAAAAAACATACCGTAAGGTCCGGTCTGGTGTCAGGTGTTTTTTTTTAGATCTCAATGTAACGGATTTTTTTAAATGAGCTTAAAAATGTTCCTTTACTATAAACATGAATGAAGCCAAAATGTAGCTGTTCTCAACGTTCTTTTAATTTTTTAATCTTTTGTGTTTGTTTTTAAATTTTAACTTCCAAAGAGATTTTAATTAAATTTAGGATTAAGATTTGCTCACACAGCTAAAACTAACGGACCAAGGAATGTGTCTTTAAAAAGATTTCCAAGCTTAACAAAGGATTATATCCAAATCGGATAGAAGTTAAGTCAAACGTAAATTAAAATGAGACAAAGCAACAACAGTAGCTAGTCCTTTATGTCATAAATCATGAAATAATACAGCACATATTGACTCTGAATGTGAAAACGGGCAAGGGAATTTGCTCTTTATTTCAATACGTTTAAATTTACGACAAATTTATTGATACAGAGTAAAAAAGGATGTGTCTTAAAGTGTCGTAAATCCATCAGCAGTGAACAAGGCTTGGGAAAGAGATTCCTCGATACAGCATCACCCGCAACTGGGTGGGATTAGTTTTTTCTAAACAATAAGTTTACATTGAAAAGCCGATTAACTTTCGTTTAGCTGTGGTCAGATTATCTTTGGTTGGTATCATTTTTTATTCACAGATTATTAAAGACAATATTATGGGAGTTTGTTTGCAAATCTATGGTAAATAGAGGATCAGAGGTGTGGCGTTTTTTCTCTAAACCTGTCACTTATGCTAAAACGGATATTGGTAATGAGATTAGGAATGGGTCTGTTTACATATTCACAGGTTTGACTGACCAATACTTATGCGATTAAAAAAATACATGAAGAAACAACCGATCCTGGTCCTATCCTAACTTACCTATGTTTTGTTTTGACGGATTTGTCATTGTATTAAGGGTGCTATTACGTATTTTTACAAAAACACGCTGTTTTTCGGT
>CAJQZM010037386.1:7816-32247 GCA_907164665.1 Colias nastes | reverse complement strand
AAATTTTCGTCGGCGCCATCTTGGATTTTAGTTTTGACCTCATATTGGTTAATAGCTACCCCAAAAACCATGAAAATGACACCCATGACGAAAAGATGTAAAATTTTCGTCGGCGCCATCTTGGATTTTAGTTTTGACCTCATATGGGTAATAGCTTCCCCAAAAACCACCCACATTTGCAAATGTGTTTGCTCCTTAGGAAAAGTTCAGATTTCCTAGGTAATGTGACGAATCTAATTTATTTAATTCCGACCGTATCTCGGAATAACATAGATATTTTTCTAAGAATTGTATACAATGCCGGATTTAATACATTGCCGGTAACATAATATGTATGATAATTCTTAAAAAAGTATTTTAAACATTTCTTATAAAGCTTAGATATTGCATACAATTCCTAGAGGTTTTGTAAAACACACACTTTTTTAAGTTAGTTACTAACTAACATACTTATCAGAATAATTGTACCTACTAATAAAAGTAAGAAAATGAATTTTTAAAATTCGTAATAATGTTCTGGAATCAATTTCAATAAAATTTAAAATAATATCAAGTATGAAGATGGTCTATAAAATGGAATGCGCTATGTTTACGTGAGCGTGATGTTCCCGCGAACCACGTGGCGACGTTAGATACCTAAATTTGAGTAACGCAGATTTGTGACAGCGTCCTTAATACTAAATAAACTGCACTTCTATTACGGTGCATTTACATCAAACGAGCGAATGCTCATTCTTACCCCACTATGTCAAATTATTTTAGTGTAAATAGGCGTAGAGCATTCTTTCGTTGTTCTTAGTGCGTTCGAAAAGATTCTATGTAATATTCTAATACTGAACAACACTGAATACGAGTGTTCGTTTACACTAAAAGATCACGAAAGAATGCTCTTGCTCTAGCTCTATGTTGGTTTGATGTAAATGCACCGTTATATAACCTATCTACCAGCCAATAGGTATATTATATTTCTTTACAAATTTAGTTAGCATGTTATAAACAGGACGGTAATAATTAAATAATGATGAGGATGAAATAGTTTCGATATCCGCCGATTCTTGTAGTATCTCCATCCAATGTTGAGAGCTTCCTCGTGACATTAGGTCCCTGTAAAGATAGTTATTATTTAATAAATGGCAAACTAATTTAATTCATATGATACTACTAGATTTCCACCCGCCGCTTCGCCCGCGGTTTCAAAGAAATACCCGCATAGTTCCCGTTCCTGTGGGATTTCCGGGATAAAAATTAGCCTATGTCTTATTCTGGGTCTTCAGCTACCTACATACCAAATTTCATTGTAATCGGTTTAATAGTATTTGTGTGAAAGAGTAAGAAACATCCATCCTCACAAATTTCGCATTTATAATATTACTAGCTTTCCGCCCGCGGCTTCGCCCGCTTTGTCTAAAACATAATAAATTATATACTAAAACCTTCCTCTTGAATCACTCTATCTATTAAAAAAAACCGCATCAAAATCCGTTGCGTAGTTTTAAAGATTTAAGCATACATCGGGACAGAGAAAGCGACTTTGTTTTACCTATACTATGTAGTGATGAGGATGTACGCCCCAGATAGACTGTTTTCGTATATTTCCAAATTCTTTAAAAGTTTTTATCCTAATCCAAGCAGATACAAATGCAAAAAACAAAAATCATTAAAATCGTGAAGCCGTTTCTGAGTTACCTGACATAGAGCTTTTTCATCATATTTTACTTTTAGCTTATGGCTTTAGCCTTTTTCATAAATCTTTTGAAATACTAAACTGAATTACTATGATGCATATAGACTCCGCTTCTTTTTCCGACCGAACGCTTAAAAAACACTCAAACACACAACACCATGCGCGCACAAAAATACTCACTTCAAAATCTTTCCCGCCACTTTCGAACCATAGATATCACAACGATGTAGAGCGATAGAGCTGGGCATAGACTCATCTACGTTCTTCCGACCGAATACAGCCGCTTTACAGACACGCTCGAATAGTTGGTGCTGAACGAAACTGCTTAAAAAGTACCTGAAATACATTTAATTAATTGAAGTGAAACTTCTTTATCGGGGTTGTAAAAGAATTTAGTGCACATTTTTTCGTTACGCATGACATTTTTCCGTTACGCGCCATCTTTTTCTTATCCCTACCACGCGTGATTCGACGGATTTCTATAAAGTTGCAAATAGTAAATTATTTTTTGAAAAATAAGGTCATAAAGAAGTTTCACTTCTTACGTGTGTACACTAGTACACGCACACATTTTTAATTTAATTATGGATTTTTTATTCTTACAGAAAGTTAAAAAAATAAGATACTTTTATTTATTTATTTACATAATATTATACGATATAAAAAAATGAGAGGAAAGATACCAAGTGTCTGAACGTTTTAAACTGTAGCTTGATTCTAAAATCGAAATTAAAATTCAAAACATTATAATTAGTAGAATTAGTAGAACAAAATATAAAAAAGAGCGTGTGTGTCGAGCACACGTGTCAGAAGTGGAACTTCTTTAGCAAGATTCAAAGATAGCTTCGCTTTGCTACAAAGCGTGCTACTTGTTACCTACTATTCAATGACTACTGACTAAAGTTAGTATTATTAATCTGATACTACCTCTAATTTTATAAAGCTGAAGAGTTTGTTTGTTTGCTTGAACGCGCTTATCTCAGGAACTACTGGTCCGATTTGAAAAATTCTTTCGGTGTTAGATAGCCCATTTATCGAGGAAGGCTATAGGCTATATATTATCTTCACGCTAAGACCAACAGGAGCGGAGCGGGTAAAACCGCGGAGCGCAGCTAGTTCACTATAAATGTCACATCTACCCACTTACCTGACATATGGCACATTATCAGCAACATGATATTTAGCACCAACATCAAAATAACTTTCTCCTCTATTTCCTAAAGGAGCTATTCCTTGCAATTCCCTTACTAAATTCCAAAATTCTTTATTCATATATCCCATATCTAAACTACCTTCAAAAAGCCTCCATCTATATTCATCTAGTACAAGGGAAAATGGTATCTGAGGTAGTTTGTTTAAAGCCTGTTTTAGAATAAGTATATCGTCTGCACTTATGTCATTTGGTGCTTCTGTTTTTTGGCCTTTTTTATTAATACTTTCTTTTCTATCTTTGTTTTTAAAAATAATGTTCTCTTTTAAATTTTGTATGTCTCCTCCCTTTTTAGGATTAATAACTAGTTTGAACGTTTTCCCAATATCTATTACACTTATTGTATTATCTAAATCTTTGGTTGAATCATTTTCCATATCTTTTATATAGATATTTTCATAATCACTGTCGTTTGCAAATAATTCTGTATCGTTTATGAGACTTAGTCGATGTAAATGTTGAGGCGTTATAGCTCCGAGCATTATTGTGTCTCCAATTGCTTCGTGGAGGGCTGTGTTTGCTTGCTGGAAAAGTTGTAGTATTTATGTTTTATTTTATCTATACTAAAATAAAATTATAAAGGGGAATGAATTTTTATATAATTATCCAACCTATTTAAAAAAAAAATACGATTACCATTAGAAATTCATCGAATAACATAAGAATTTTTCTATCCCGGGTAGAGCAAACGACGCCGGGATAAGCGACTAGTTTACCAACCTCGACAAGGGCATCAAAAATTTTAAAACAGGTATTTTTTTCTTGTCACCCCTCCATGTAACCAAAAGAAAACGCACCAAAAAAAGGCAATGATCACATATTTCTGCAAATGCCTTACAATTTACCTATACCACAGAAAACATAATAATTATGCAGTGTTTAATACACAACTTACTCTAAATAATCCAGGCTGTTTTTCATAAGCCATATAGTATTGTATGTGTCCCATTTCATGATGTAGTACATAGAAATCTTCAAATGACGTGTTAGAACAGTATAAGAGCCTGTAAAATACATATAGAATTAAACTACATTTAGGAAAAAAAAATATTATAATCTATGTTTGATTATAGAAGTAATAGCTGTATGTTGTTTTTTCAAAAAGTCATTTACATAGTTTTTGCTTTTAAATATTAAAATAAAAAATAAAACATACCGATAATCACCACTTTTAAACATATCAGCAGCTGTACCATGACAACGAATTGAATTATTTTTCTGCGTAAATACAGATTCGCGCCAAAATGTTTTCGTCATGGCCGGTAAACCAAGGGACGTGTAAAAATCTTCTGCTCGTCTTACCTAAAACGGCGATATTAATTATTAAAATTAATTTTTAGATTAATATAAAGATTAACGTAACGGTGCATTAATATCAAACGAACATAGAGCTAGAGCAAGAGCATTCTTTCGCGATCTTTTAGTGTAAACGAACACTCGTATTCAGTGTTGTTCAGTATTAGAACATTGCATAGAATCTTTTCGAACGCACTAAGAACAACGAAAGAATGCTCTACGCCTGTTTACACTAAAAGAATTTGACATAGTGGGTTTAGAATGAGCATTCGCTCGTTTAATCTAAATGCACCGTGAGACGAATTTAAAATAATTATAAATCAGTTTTTCAATTATTTTTATCTATGTCTGTTAAATCGTGTGTTATTAATTCACTTAAACTTAAAATAATAATGTTCAAATTAAATCTGGCACATGTGTTAGTGATGTTACATATAAAAATATTATACAGGGTGTCCCACTGTTGGTATACTAAGCTCAAAGGAGGTTATAGTTTTGCATACGCTGAGTACGTAAAAAATACTTATAAAATCCCAGACGCAGTTTTTTTCAAATAGATGAATTCTTAAAACTCTATGTGTACACCCATAACAAGCAACCCGCCCAGATTTGCTAGCAGCACGTGACCTATCATTTAAAATTATGTTTTCATAGACAAAATGTTCACATTAGCGAAGCGGTATATGCCGGCTGCTCGAAGCTAGAGAAGAGAACATGGATTTTCAGGAAAAATTTAGCAAAAATTTTTTGATGTCATTTTGTTGTTTAAGTATTATTTTCGTGATCAGTGTATGCAAAACTACAAGTCCCTTCGCGCTTAGTATACCAATTGTGGGACATCCTGTATTTTGCCCCTTGAGAGAAATTACTTACCATATGATCAACGGTCCAGTTTAACTTTTGAATCCGATCATCTAAATTAATATTTTGCGGCAGGATCATGTCTATCAAATGTTCCCAATTTTGGGACCAGAGATCACCTGAAAGATTATTTACTAAGTACATAATTGTAACACAGATGATTTTTTGTGTTAAATTTCAATTTTTATTTTGTATGTCTATTATTTGGGTTCATAGAAAGGCTAGACGAATTTTGACGAACCTTACAGCAATTTATTAGGAAAATGTTAACAGAATTTTCAGGGATTTTTACAACATTATCTTGGCAAGGCTGTTTTATATAATCAAATAATGATTTCAAAACACAAAATATTTCATTAAATTTAATGTAGTTTATTATGCTCAAAGTGAAGCGCATCATCTAGTTATCTATCTAGATTCTAGATATACAATTACTTCGTTAACCTAATTTAAAAAATAACTTCATTTGGTTGACTAAATTTTATAAAATAGTTCTGTAGACATATAGGTGATTTAAAAAACCTTTCTATAAATAACGCTGGATAAAATTTCATGTTAAAATTCCTTTAACGCAGTCATAGGTATGAGGTATCGGGATTGGAATTTGCATAAAGTCGATATGAAAAATATTCAGACATTCTATTAAAAATTATTCTATTAGATATACTTATGTGTGACTTTATATAATACTAGCTTTCCGCCCGCGGCTTCGCCCGCGTTTTCAAAGAAAAACCCGTTCCCGTAGGATTCCCGGGATAAAACCTATCCTATGTCCTTTCTCGGGTATCAAAATATCTCTATACCAAATTTCATGCAAATTGGTTCAGTAGTTTAGGCGTGATTGAGTAACAGACAGACAGACAGAGTTACTTTCGCATTTATAATATTAGTATGGATTATTATGAGTTTCTTTAAATTTTTATGACATTTTTCAATGTATTTCAGCCAACTAAGCCAGCTATTTAATATATTTATTCATTTATAGTTAACAAAAAGATATTTCAATATTCTATTACCACCTTTTCAACATAACTATCTACCAACTAAAATTTTCCCTCTCACAAAATACCTTTCATCAAAACAATTCCAAACCACTTCATAAAAAACAAATTATTTATTTAACTAAAAAACCTCCCTTCATTTAATCAAAAGAAAATGTACCCAGCAAATGCGCGGGAATCGGCCCTCTCTCTGGCACAATTTCCCCGTAATGTTTCCTTAATTGAAACCTCGCAACACCGTGCAATAGTTTGTATAACGGGAGAATGCTTTCATATAGCTG
The DNA here is from genome assembly GCA_907164665.1 of Colias nastes. Classification (NCBI taxonomy): domain Eukaryota; kingdom Metazoa; phylum Arthropoda; class Insecta; order Lepidoptera; family Pieridae; genus Colias; species Colias nastes. Next base: position 25,914 of record CAJQZM010037386.1, on the reverse strand, counting down.
GTAACACAGCTTTCGTAATTCTGGGAGTTCGATTTCATCCCGCCAAGCTGCGCCGATGTCTTTGTAACCTAAAAGATAAATTTTAATTAAAAAATAACTACCGCTCCAAAATGTTTCTATACACAAAAAGATTATACTTAAGAAGGTGCATTTACAACCTCGTTATTTGATAATTTTTTTTAATTAACAAAATACACAAAGTTTTCCTGAACTTTTTAGTGAGGATTGTTACTTTTACAAAATCATTAATTAATTATAATTATCTGTATTATGTTGATTCTAGATTCTAGGTATGTCTATTCTGAAGTAGGTAACAATGTATTATATTTCCTCTGTTTGTTAGGGTTGAGTGGTAGAGATCGCTACCTAGCGATAAGGCCGCCTTTTGCTGTTTCTGTTAAGTCTTGTCTTTGTTTTATGTATTTATTTTCAAAGTAATAAAGCATTTTCATTCATTCATTTAATGTAAATAATGCAGCCTATTTTTAATCTAGTAACATTATACTTACCATTTCGTTTTGCTGCTCTATTTTCAATTTTCATCATTTGCAAATATGGCGTCTTCATTCGTACCATTTTTTCCCGCCATTCCGACCAAACCCAACGCAATACTGTTTCATTTTTCGAATATTTCATCATACTATCAAATTCCTTCTCCCCTTTGAGACACATTTGATTCCCTTCCCATTCTGTATTTAATTTTTTTAGGCGTTCCGAATTTGGATTGAACGTTGACAGATAATTCAAAATGGCTTCCTCGAATTGCGCCAAACTACTATTGCTTTGTACGTTGGGTATGCATACTTGAGCATCGTTATAAATAGCTTGAATTTCTTCATATAAATTGCTTGTTTTTCTGAAAGATTTTGAAGCATTAATATTAAACAAACGTAAAAGCTGACTTTCAAAAAAGTTTGGCAAAATTATTCGTCACGTGATTTAATGATGATGTAGATTTGTAGGTTGTTATAGAATAATCTAGTTATAAATTATATGTTAATCAAGCGATTGTATATATTAGAAACTACACTATTCAAAATTAGACTACGTTAATAAAAGGTAAAAATTCAATATTTTATTTCTCATATTCTGATAGGAAAATTGTTTGCTTCGTTCGAATGACGCCGAAAAACCCACCGTTATACCCGTAACATTATTTTTTAAATGAATTTCACTCGTAGCAATTTAGCAGAACTTAAAGTTTATAATTTTTTAAATTTCATTATTTTTAAAAGATAACTTACCTTGTTTCCATATACGAATATTTCAAACCTCTACACAACAAATAGGTTTGCCGCTTTTGCGTAGAATTCAGCTGATTCGCGAAATATAATGTTGCCAGTTTATTACAATTGCTCAGTTGCCAAATGATTCGACTTTTTTGAAATTTCCCCGCTCTACCTGGCAACTCAGGACTGCTAGGATTGATCAGAGATTGCCAGCCTATGTGGGCGCCAATTGCATTTAATTTTACTGTTTCTTTATTTATTTTTTCGAATAAATTATTGACGTCATCACAAGAGCCGGTGTGTATAAGTGTGAAAATAATTATAAAAAATGTTTTGTACATCATTTCCTCATGTCCTGATTTCAATTTAAATGGTTCTGTAACAATAAAATAGGTTTTGTACCTACACGACTGTCCAAATAATAAATTTAGGTGGCCTATATACACACATCAACAAAATCTAGGGATATTTTGTATCCATTAATCAAATATCTAAAAATCTCTGAAGAATTTAGTGATATTGTAAATGGAAGAATTATAGCTTATTTTAAGGTCTATAATAAAAAATATAAACATTTCATGATTTTTTTTTTTTCATTAAACGTGTAAATTTTTCTCACCGAGGTGTAAACTCGGATGATAAGGATCTTCATACTTATTTTGTTGTTAGCTTAACATTATAACTTACAATTATAACTTAAAATTATAACTTAAACTCTTTTTTTTTTCAAAAATCTAATTAAATAATAAGTGTTGTCAGCATTTACATAAATTTACCATCGAAATCGGTTGTTCAATGTTCATATTTAAAATTGAATACCAAAATTATCTTATTGCTATATTGGAAGTGTTCGTAAAGGTGTTGATCCGTTGTTCCGTTGAAAAGTTTCCCATCATAAGCTTTTAAAAATTACCGAGTTATTTTTGTTTTTTTGTACTATTATCCTACAATCTTCATAATACTAACTAAATTAATATTAGATAATAAGATTATTATGTATTCTTTGATTCGATAAATATAGATACTACAACTATTATAAACTACCTACTTATTCAAAAGAGCCTCAAAAGTCTAAAAATATGAACAAATATTTGCATTATTTGAGTAACTACAAATTGCCATGCTTTATAAAAAAAACAATAATAAAAAAAATTCTAAAAGCGTGTTAAATACACTATCTACCACTTGACCCTTATCAGTTCCGTGATTTACCACTCACGTTATCACGACCTGACATTATAGGTACACTTAATTCTGATTAGCTTTCGATTATGCTTTACTGAACTAACTAATTATTTTAGGCGACATCAAAGGAATATCGAGCTTTATACATGGTTTCCTGTGACATCATTATTTTGTGAAAATAATTATTTTTATATCTATACTAATATTATAAAGCTGAAGAGTTTGTTTGTTTGTTTGAATGCGCTAATCTCAGAAACTACTGGTCCGATTCGAAAAGCTCTTTCGGTGTTAGATAGCCCAATCATCGAGGAAGGCTATAGGCTAAATATCATCACGCTAAGACCAACAGGAACGGAGCCACGCGGGTGAAACCGCGGAGCGCAGCTAGTTATGGATAAAAGGGTCCTAGTGAACTACGTATCGTTACTTTTTTATGTTTTTCACCGTTTGAAATTCTGTTTCTCTGGACTGTGACAAACATTACAAAACCAAAATCAGCTAAATCGGCTCAGACTTTCCCGATATTTTTTTTGCGGCTCTAACGAACAGCAATTGATTTTATTATAGAGAATCACTACATAGTATAAAACAAAGTCGCTTTCTATGTCCCTATGTATGCTCAAATCTTTAAAACTACGCAACGGAATTTGATGCGGTTTTTTTTATAAATAGAAGATATTCAAGAAGTAGGTTTTAATATATAATTTATTGGGTTGGCGGACGAAGCCGCGGGCGTAAAGCTAGTAATTTATAAATAGCTTTCACAAATCACAATGAATTCAAGAGAAATTTATATTAATACGTAAATAATATGATGGCGTCAAATTTCTCGAGCGTCTTTTATTAAACCAGTCTATGTACTTAATGTAGACAATTTTCAATAATTATTGTTAGATTTCCAAAAATAATCCAAAATTATATATTATGGTGAATCGAACTCCCTCGTAATAATTTCAAGGCATAATATTATGATTTCAATCAGTATTCTCTGTATAAATAAGTTGATAGTTACCAAAAGGAAAAATGTAAAAAATCTAATAAGTAAATAAATGCCAATTCTATACGTACTTACATAACAATATAGGTAAATAGATCGTCATTAAGAGTCATTTAGCAATATTATGACTTTTCAAATGCCGTTATTTATTTATCCTTGCTCATTAACGAATTGTAAATAAAAATCGATAGATTGCACTATTTGAGTTTGTTTCAATAATACTTTAGAACAGGCATAATATGCCTGGCACATGCTGAACTTGATCCTTTTTGGTGATACCGGGGCACTTTCATATTACATTGTTTTATTTTTTTATTGTTTTCCATTTCTTTTTTGTATGTTTTTGTTTTGCTTTTATTAATGTTTTGTGATGATTGTGTCTTACTGATTGCCAAATAAACGTATTTTCATTTCATTTTCATTTCATTTCATAGAACTTAAAACAAATAATTTTCAAATAATGTCCTAATTTTGTATCTACATCTCTGTTAACGTTACACGAATTTTTTCGATATTTACACGAATTAATTCGAAAAAAAACAACCTATTTAAATTTCAAAAATGGAATTTATAATAAAAAAAAACAATGTTTCATAAAAGCTAATTTAAAATAAAATGTTCAAAATCAATTGATATAAAATATTAAAAAATTATTCCACACTTTTGTGGATTATATCAAATAATTTTCCATGTCTTTATTAGCTAATTTTAATTTATAATTAAATATAACAATAGGATGATATAAAAAAAAACTTACCGCGCCGTGGTTAGCACAGGGACAGCAGATAGAAACTGACAAGAGTACAAAATAACTGCGCCCTTATGCCTGCACACAGTGTAGACGATAATATTATGATAATATATTATAGCAGGCGTGTTTTGGTCTTATGGGAGTCAAATGTCATGGTTAAGTAAATGGCTTTGCGGGTGAAAGAAATGAAATTTATAAAATTGCTTATAAATTCCGGCCAAAACTCATGCCAATGATATTTTTTTTTATTTGCTTTCACAACTTATACAATAGATAGCCATCATTGAGGTAACTTTATTAACTTCAAATTTAAGGGGCTTTCCTAATTCAAATAAGCTGCTGAAAATCAGTTTTTAATATCTTAGGAAGGCTCCTGGCGGGGTCACTTTAATTTGTGCAAATAAATTATTTATTTATTTATATTATATTTATTTAAACACAGTTTATAGAAGAATCTATAAAATAATAAGTTAACTATTCTTCTTTTTCGTAATAAGAGTTACTGCACTCCAACGAGGAAAATGACTTTATGAAAATGTATGACTTATTTCAGCATACACTAATTAACTGTCATGGCATGAATTATTATATCCATGTTTTATTATGTAGGTATATAATAATATATTATCAGGAAGTAGGAAGGTTTTCTGCACTCCATTATGTAGATTCCCAATGTACCTTTTCTTGTTAGGAATGCTTATTATTGGAATGTTGCTTAGGGGCCATCCATAAATTACGTCACGCGAATTTTAGAACTTTTCAACCCCTCCCCCCCTCCTTGTCACAGGTTGTCACATTTTTAGTACCCCGTCCCCCCTAATGTGACGTCACACATTTTTCAAACTTATGCATGTATCTAAAAATAATCAAAAGAAAACAGTTATTTTCATTTTTTTACTTATTTTTACTTATTAATTAATAATCTTAAATACATTTCGAAATTTTTAAAAATCGTAAATTTTAGTGTCCCACTTGCATTACAACATGACTCTAGGAATTAAATGTTGTTGCGTAAGAGATAATCTTATAGCGAGAGTGCGAAATTATTAATAAATACATATAGGTAGGTAGATTAAAAATTTTCTGTTCAAAGTTTTTTGCTCACGTACAAATTTCGTTTCGTTTTATTATGTCACGTCACAAAGCTTTTGATTCCCCCTGCCCCTTGTCACATTATTTCACATAAAGATGATACCCTCCCCCCCTATTAACGTGTGACGTAATTTATGGATGGCCCCTTATCATAAAAACGTCGATGTTTGCTATTTGCTATTATATAGCTAACTTGGAAATACATTACCTATTAGATATCGTTTTATAATAATTGTTTTGTCTACTATATAATTATTATTTCTTCATTTTGATGAAACTTAAGCTATAAATAATGGTAAACTTAACTTTTATTACTTTGAGCTACTTTAATAAAAGTACTAAGTAAAAAAAATATTGCTTTGTATAGCTTCCAATAGTATATCATGTAGTGAATAAACACCTAAACAGATAAGCCCGGCAAATCTTCCCTAGGGGAACAATAGCAGTCCGTCTTAATTCAAACAAATCAACGCTTCGATTCATTTTCTTTTGTTTTCTATTCGTTTATTTTTATCGCGCCATTTTATTTAGATATAACAGAAATTAAATATTATCATAATGGGTACTTATAATATAACAACTGAGATCTCTGGTAATATAAACATTGCTAATAAAGTTTCGTACTGCGAAATAATGGGAACTCTAAGTATGTAGTTAAAGGCCAACTCAATATTTTTTTTTTCGATCCATAATTTCAAAAACAAATTTATTCTCGGTTCATAGTATATAGGTATATAGGTTAATAGTCACTGGCTTACCGCCCGCGGCTTCGCCCGCTTTGTCTAAAACCTAATAAATTATATACTAAAACCTTCCTCTTGAATCACTCAATCTATTAAAAAAACCGCATTAAAATCCGTTGCGTAGTTTTAAAGATTTAAGCATACAAAGGGACATAGGGACAGAGAAAGCGACTTTGTTTTATACTATATAGTGATAAGTAGGTACTTGGCGAATGTACAATAAATACTACAATTCTAGTTGCAGCTTTGATCGTTACTTTTATTTTTTTAAATCAACTGTGTCCATATAAAATTCAATGCAATGTTTTCAGCCCTTCTAGTTTTTTCTTATGCGTTTATGAACTGTTTATTTTACATTATCACTATCTTTTTATTCACGTTTATTGAAGTGAAACTTCTTTATCGGGGTTGGAAAAAAAATTAGTGTAACATTTTTTCGTTACGCGTGACATTTTTCCGTTACGCGCCATCTTTTTCTTATCCCTACCACGCGTGATTCGACGTATTTCTGTAAAGTTGTATACTTATAGTAAATTATTTTTTGAAAAATAAGGTCAAAAAGAAGTTTCACTTCTTACGTGTGTACACTAGTACACGCACACATTTTTTCTTTATTAATTAAATATATGATTATAATCCGTTCAAATAATAAAGCGGGAAAGCTCGGGAAAGTCTGAATTCTGAAAGCATATATTTTTCTAAAAAATACATAAATCAAAAATCATAGACACAATTACTACGAAAACACCCGCACAGAGTGGAATATTTCTGAATTCTAGACATAGACTATTAGTCACTAAACCTACAACAAGGATAATTTTTCACTTTTGAAAACCTATATTTTGTACAATAAAATAAATAAATAAAGTCTAACCAATGTAGTTTTTTAGATTAATCTGTTAATGACAGTGTATATAATTTATATCGTAGGTGTACCATTTCGCAATTAAAATATATACTTAATATATTAAAAATACGAGTTCTGCCCTACGGTTTCACCCGCATTGAGGAAAATAACTATCAGTAGTTATAAATAAATAATAAATAAATAAATAAATAAAATTCATTTATTTCAGGCCACATAGCCCATATAGTATTAGTAAAATCTTATCCTAGTGTTAGTATGTATTACAAATTACAATTACCTATTAACTACATACATTTATTCCTACAGCCTAATTAACAAAGCCAATGTTTGCTAATAACATTATCAAAATAGTACAATATTAATTGTACTTTTACTTATCCGATCTCTAATAGAAAAAATCTTTTTTCTCATTATCGCATAAAAGTCATTTACCCTATATAATGTAAACAGATAAAGTATGTACATACATTCAGAAGCTCTACTTGATTCTCTACTTTTCCCGTTTTTGCAACATTTATGCACATTTTGCCTTTGCATCTACAGTAGAACCTCGATAAGTTAAATTCCAAGGGAAACACAAAATATTTTAAGTTATAGAGGTTTTAAGTTATCAAGGGTCTATCCATTTTTCACTGCTTCTATAGCTTTTAATTTATCAGCGTAGGTGAGGGTTGTTAGTTTTCTTTTTGGACTCATTTTAAGCCAGTTTTATCACACAGTAAGTAAAGTGATGTTTCCAGGACAACAATCAAAAACTTATGATGCAAGTAAGTTGTTGTCATAAAGCTAACCGCCGCAAAGCTTTGAAGAATTTCGATAAAGCAAACAATAGGTAATGTATTGTTTACGTTAACAATACATAGTAAACACGTGCAAGCAATAAATACCGAAACCTTTTGTTTTGACACTCTTTCAAAATGACTCATTGACAAACAATTTTATGTTATAGAGGTTGTGGAAACATTTATTTAAGTTACTGAGGGCCAATACAGATATTATTTATTTAAGATAAAGAGGTTGCGTATTTTAAGTTAAAGAGGTTTTGGGCTCTGATGGGAAGGGAACATATTATTTTTTGAAGTTACAGAGGTTTTTATGTTACCGAGGTTTAAGTTATCGAGGTTCAACTGTATAAGCAATGCATAATTGCATGCATTGCTAATAGCAATGCTCATGCTATTTGCTTCTCAGTTCCTATTGATCGCAATTCGCACCGTGATGTTGTAGACCCTATGCCTTCCTCGATAAGCGGTCGAGTAATTCCTAAGATTAGCAAGTTCAACCAAACAAACTCTACAGGTTTATAGTATAGTTATCGTTTATTTATTTTAGCTGTGCCTACGAATCCTACGATATCGTTAAGGCGCGTGTATAGATTCAAATTCAAATTATACTCTTTCATCATATTTTGAGCTATCGAAAAGAGGCTCCGTTCGAAAACTATGGGTAAACTAAATTGTGAAATTACATTTCATGATTTCTAAACTGAGAAGCTGACGTTTATGACGCATGTCACGATATGTCACTAACATAATATGACATTTATAAATATTGATTTCATGGTTTGGAAGTTTTGATTAAAAATGCCTTTAATAATACTTTGTGGAACACCAGTAAGTGGAAAAACGACAAGAGCGAGAGAACTAAAAGATTATTTCGAGAAAACACACAATAAACAAGTGGATCTCGTATCTGAGGAAGAAGCGATACAAAAGTTAGGTTACAATAAGGAATCGACGTATTTAGACTCGCAAAAAGAGAAAAGAGTTCGTGGTTATCTTAAATCTGAGGCAATTAGACTAATCGGCAAAGACAATGTCGTTATTCTTGATGGAAGCAATTATATTAAAGGTAAACTTTCTTAAATTCTACATGAACTAACCATATAGGTATCTTCTACGATTAACATAAGTCGTTTACAGACTATAATTTATAGTCATATTATAAATATAACTAATTCCAAGAAACAAATTTATTCTGATTAACATGCTAAACTTCATCATCTTATCTTCTATACATAATATAATAAATCTGTAGAAGGGTCAATTCTGTACATTGAAAATATTGAAAAAATAAATAGCAGGGGGTGTTACTGGATCGATACCAAACCCAAATATGTGATTAAAAAAATTTTTGTCTGTCTGTCTGTCTGTCTGTATGTGAAGGCATCACGTAAAAACTAACGGTTCGATTTCGATGAAACTTGGTATAATTATACCTTATTATCCTGTAGGTCTGACCGCCTCCTTGGTACAGTGGTTGACGCGTGAGCGTTGAACCGAGGGTCCTGGGTTCGATTCCCGGTGGAGACGAAGAAAAAAAAAATGTCTCGGTCTGGTAGGACACAGAAGGCTGATCACCTACTTGTCCCTAAAGAAAATCGATCAGTGAAACAGATGTATGCATAATGCATCTGCCCCTTACCCCACTACGGGGATACGGGACTTCACTACACACACACTTATCCTGTAGGTCTACCATGAGTTTACGCACACGATACTCGCTAGCGATTGTAGTAAGCGGTTTGTATGAAATTTCGTACAGCGCCCCTAGTGTGCCGTAGCGGAACTAAAAAGCCTACCATGAGGTGCACTATAGTATACTACAGCAGATAACGTATAGTAAACTATACTACACTCGCTGTAGTAACCATACAATTTTTGCACCATGAGTTCTAATTTTGACATATGTCATAGTTTATAACTATTCGATGATAGATACGTCATTCACGGAAAATAATCTCGTGAACTATTCACGTTTACTATTGTAGTTACGTCAGACGATTTAACTATGTCAACTCATGGTAGAGGTACTGGGCATAAAATAGGATACTTTTTATCTCGGAAAAATACGTAGAAAAAAAATAAATCATAAATTTTCTTAATTTTTCCGCGCGGACGGAGTCGCGGGCTGAAGCTAGTTTTATAATATTTTGAAAAGTCTGTTATGCCCTTTACTGATTGTTGTATTGATTGCAAAACTTGTAAAAAAAGTTACTAATGACGCCACAAATGCAGCTCCTTCCAGCAAACTACTCAAACTCAAACATTTATTTATTCAATTAGACTTCTTCTAGAAGCAATTTTGAATCGTCGTTACAACTACTATTTAGCCATAAGTAATTTTAAATGAAATCCTTCTTAATATAATTTTATTTATTAGGATACAGATACGAATTATACTGTGCGTCCAAAGCGTCAAAGTCCACTCAGTGTACAATCTACACAATAAGATATCACCCAGATGCCTGGGCAGATAATTTGTCAAGAATCAAACAGAGAGAAGAGAATGGTAATGATGATGTATTTACTGAACCTTACACTGAAGAAGTGTTCAATGCATTGACAAAGATGAGGTATGTAAATAGATAAATGTACACTTTTATTTATTTTATTAGCTTTCCGCCTACGGCTTCACATGCTGTGTCAAATACCTAATAAATTATACATATAAAACTTCCTCTTCAATCACTCTATTTATTAAAAAAACTGCATCAAAATCCATTGCGTAAAGATTTAAGCATACATAGGGACATAGGGACAGAGAAAGCGACTTTGTTTTATACCAAGTAGTGATTAAAGACAATAATTTATGTTAAAACATTACTATTATTACTTTTTAAATATTGACATCTGCTGTACTTAGATATGTTAGTAATGCAAATAGAAGTTGGTCCATTTACATCAGCTTTTTAAATTTCTTCTTCTAACACTTCTTGCATCTATAGATGAATTCAATACAATTTTAACTGAAGACGCAAATAATATGCTCAAAAATCGAATTGTAATTCAATTTTGTATCAATGTATCCTACCTTACCTTTGCAAAGTTGTCATAATCAACATAATATTATGTAGAATTTATTGCAAAATTGTAATATACTTTTTAAAGAATACTCTATGCATTGTGAACCTAATTTTTTTTTTGATCGTCAGTTAAAGCTTCACGCGTCCTACGTACATTATTTGCTCGTAACTAAATCAGTATGTTATAGTAGGACGCGTGAGGGGTTAAAAACCATAATTATTTGCAGATTTGAAGAACCAAACAGAAACAACAGATGGGACAGCCCTCTTTTCTCAGTGCAGCCGACAGACACATTGGATGTAAACGCAATTTACGATGTGTTGTTTAAACGGAAACCACCGCCTCCTAACATGAGTACACAGAATGTAAGTAAATGTTGTTTTACATAAAAAGAAAAAGATATACATAATACTTTGATGCAGGCATATATTTATGATCAACATCTTTTCCTATAATTTGTTGGTAAGAGGGCTAGTTTCACAACTTGCTAATTGTCACTGAATAGAAATTCCATACATTTTATAACATCCAGAAGTTGTGAACTTATTTTGTTGTAGAAAGCTCTTAACAGATGATTATTTATTCCATAGTGAATTTAGTCTCCTTATGAATTTAAATCCAATAAAAAATAAAACAAAACTTCTGGATATATTCTATTATGCTTATTTATCAGGTAAAATGACAAATTTAAGATATTATACTTTGAATACATAATCACCATATAATAAAAAGGGCCCTTATGTAATTGGTACAATATTAACCCACAATTACTTTCACAGCCACCGCTGACATCAACGAACTTCCTCTACGAATTAGACAACATAACGCAAGCCATATCAAAACGGATTTTAGAAGCTAAAGAATTTGACGCCTTTGAAGTGAAGTTCCCAGACTATCCTGGATGTGTTATAGAAGCAGGCTTCATGTATTCGGTGAACCCACAAAACTTGTTACGCTTGAGACGACAGTTCTTGACGTACGCTAAAATGAACCATTCGAACGAAAACGCTAATAAATTGGGCAGGTTTTATATACAGTATTTGAATAAAACTTATACGGATTGAGATTGGTTTTTTTATTTGATACAACCTTAAAATTGATTCATTAATATCTTTTATTTTCTAAAATTCCATTCTTGTAAACATTGAATTAACTAGTAATTCTAACTAATATTTATAAAAACTATTTGAAAGAAAAACACTATGTATATTACATGTATAATTACTAAATTATTTTTTACCTACCCTTTGTAGTTCTAAAGAAAATGTCAAAAAATGTCTATTCAAATACCTACTAAAACATTTTTTTTTCTTTGTATCATAATATAAGTATGTCTAATATTTCTATCACATTAACAGACGTATAAAAATTGGGATTAAAATAAAACACAAATTCACTTCTATTAATTTATCTCATTATCTGTTCAATATAATGTACTCCAAAATAACAATAAAACTTTGGATATTGTAATGCCACATGTAAAAATATAATACTTGGAAGAGGCCATATTTATTATTTACGTTTTATTAATATCTAGATATAACAGTTCATAAAGTTTTTAACACCAATATACAGTTGTATGCTATTACTAAACTTATATGATAATTGTCTTGTCTATTCCCATTTTTGAAGCTCAAGTAATGGCAACACATTTTTTTCTTTTTAAATACAAAAATTTTTAATATTTAGCACACATATAGAGGGTAACATGGATTAACACATAGGTTAGGTTTTATCCCGGAAACTATGTGGGTTTTATTTGAAAACGCAGGCGAAGCCGCCGGCAGAAAGCTAGTAATGTGACTATAATATTATGATATGATACTTGTTGTCTATGTTAAATTTATTATCTATGGTTTGGCGGCATAAACTAAACTCACAATCTCACCCATGCGTGCGTCAAAATCTTCCTACGCGTGTTTTAGGCAGTTTTCTAATGAGCTGAACAAACGACTTTGAACAGTACTGCCACGATATAAGGTGTCAATTTCAATAATTCTTTATATAACGACGCTCGGGTATTTCTTGAAGAACTTTAAATAAGCCTTTGTGAGACTTATTTAGCTGTTTAGTACTTCAATGTATAAAAAAAATGTGCGGACAGAAAAAAATGATGGTTTCATGAAATATTTTAATTTTAGACGTAATTTGTAAAATAATTTTAATAAGATATCTCACTAGTAAGTATTTGAAAATAACAAAAATCTTGCGTTAATTGTGTTGCCAGTTCTTGAACAATGGAGGGTAAAGTAAAAAATATGTAACCCGTACGAGTTAACTTGAGACTCGGGCGGCTGTGTGTGCCCTGCGGTTTTACCCGCATTGCTCCACTCCTGTTGGCCTTAACGTGATGATAATATTATATAGCCTTCCTCGACAAATGGGCTATCTAACACCGAATGAATTTTTCAAATCGGACCAGTAGTAACCGAGATTGGCGCGTTCAAACTCTTCAGCTTTATTATATTAGTTTTTCCTTAAAAATATTACTACCCTAAGTAAAACTGGTACTTACAGTTTTACATTCCATTATTTGAATTATATTGAAAATAACGTCATCGGCTCAGGTCTCAAGTTAATTCGTACGGACTATAGTTGTAAATTGTAAATATTTCTATATCACTTTGCGGTTTATCACTTTTTGTAATATTTTTCTATTTTTTTAATAAAAATATTTATACATAGATAAATCTCACAAATCAATTGGGCGATTGATGTGTATGTATTTTGTTTGATTGCAGATATTTTAAAGATTATAATATGTAATTTAAAGCCATGCATACTTCAAACAATAAACTATATCCATAAAAGAAAAAATAAGATAATTGAGAAAAGAAATAAAATCAAAATACAACACAATTGAGTGATTATTTATAAATTTTAAAGCATAATGTGATTACCCGTGTCCCCTAGTGCGGTAAGGGGCAGATGCATTATACATATGTTTCACTGATCGATTTTCTTTAGGGACAAGTAGGTGATCAGCCTTCTGTGTCCTGGTAGACCCGAGACATTTTTTTCTTCGTCTTCACCGGGAATCGAACCAAGGTCCTTCGGTTCTACGTTCACGCGTTAACCACTGTACCAAGGAGGCGGTAATTGTAAATTGTAAGTGTAAATTTTAAAGAATAGGATTCAAAAAATAATATGGCAACGAAGAAAAATATTTGAAGATGAAGGATGACGTATTTTAAAACATAAATACTGCTTTAACATTCCTTTCATGTGATTATATTTTACGTTAAATTTAAATAAATATTATTACACCATACGTTTACATCTTTATATCTTGACAAACTAATAATTTTTATTTCACATATTATATGGCATACTTACCATTTACAATTCAAAAGGTTTTTGAAGTGAAACTTCTCTAGGCGCGTTGAGAGTAAAATTTCCAGTACGCGTCATGGAAATACCGTCACGTCATGGAGCGAGGCGACGATTTTGTTATCTTTGAATCATACCAAAGAAGTTTCACTTCTGACACGTGTGCTCGGTACACACGCTCTTTTTTTCCTATTATAACATCAAGAAATATTTTTTTAACTAGCAACATTAAAACATACACATACAGCCCATAACATAAATTATTCTTAATTATAATACTTTGTTCTATCGAGTATTAATAACTACAGGTTAGGCTTTCTGCACACGAAGAAAACAGAATTGTATTCGTGTTGTAGCATAGAATTTGGGTTCTGTGCGTATTTCGTTTTTACGCCTGTGCGTTCCTTCTGTAAAAAGAAAAAAAAAAATCATTTGACAATATTTATTAAAAAATATTTTTGGGATTTTTTTTATATTTCTCTCACTCGCTTTTTGACTGTCTGCTTTTGACGTGAAACTTTTTAAAATCCATATAATATTATTGCTATGTCTGAAAATCTTTTTTGGTCTATTTCATCCGACATTAAAAACGACAAAACATTAAAAAAACAAAAAAAAAATATATCTTTAGTGTAAATTTTAGATTTTAATACTACGCTCTCGCTGCTTTTAAAATTAGAAAATAATGACACTAGAAATGAATCGCTCATAATCAATTATAGACCTTACACATTAAAGCCAACGGAAGTGTGTAATTATTTTGTTTATACAGGGTGTCCCACCGTTGGTATACTAAGCTCAAAGAAGGTCTTGCATACGCTGAGTACGTAAAAAATACTTATAAAATTCCAGATGCTTTTTTTTTTCAAATAGATGAATTCTTAAAACTCTTTGTGTACACCCCTAACAAGCAACCCGCCCAACTTTGCCACCCGCACGTGAGCTATCGTTTAAGATTGTTTCCATAGACAAAATGCTCACATTCGCGAAGCGTTAAATGCCGGCTGCGCAAAGCTAGAGAAGAAAACATGAATTTTAAGGAAAAATTTAGCAAAAAATTTTTGGCGCAATTTTGTTGTTTAAGTATTTTTTACGTGATCATTGTATGCAAAACTACAAGTTCCTTCGCGCTTAGTATACCAATAGTGGGACACCCAGTATAATGTAATTTTTTCACAGTAAAACTAATGCCTAACAGACCCAGGCTATTTTTTAATAACAGTTATAAGTGTAAAAAAAAATGGTTTATGTTTTAAATAAAAATAGAATATAACTTACCACAATATCAAATCCAACATCCTTTATTATATCAACTAGAATGTCATATGGCGGCTCGATGCTAATCTCGTTCGGCATGTCACTGAAAATAATAATATTTTGTCAATATATTTCTTGTTTTATTATATTTTTTCTTAGTTTAAAATATACTAGCTTACCGCCCGCGGCTTCGCCCGCTTTGACTAAAACCTAATCCATACTAATATTATAAATGCGAAAGTAACTCTGTCTGTCTGTCTGTTACTCAATCACGCCTAAACTACTGAACCAATTTGCATGAAATTTGGTATGGAGATATTTTGATACCCGAGAAAGGACATAGGCTACCTTTTATTGCGAAATATGTACCACGGGCGAAGCCGGGGCGGACCACTAGTAATATATACTAGTAATATATACTAAAACCTTCCTCTTGAATCACTCTATCTATTAAAAAAAACCGCATCAAAATCCGTTGCGTAGTTTGAAAGATTTAAGCATACAAAGGGACATAGGGACAGAGAAAGTGACTTTGTTTTATACTATGTAGTGATGTGGACATAAGTATATCTCTGTGTATGAAACACTTAACTCTCAACTATGAGCACCAAAATATATTTTTCACATTGATTTACCACCTAGTAGTAGTAGTACTACTTTTATAAACAACTAGCGACCCGCCCCGGCTTCGCACGGGTGCAATGGCGGCCGGCCGGTACCGCCGCAAACGCTACGTCCCGCAATTTTTAAATCTGTAATATCTTCGAAAATATTCACTTAAATCATACGGTGTAAAGGGCCATATAGATCTATATTAAATGAACAATGTATTCAAGGTATTTAATTGGTTAAGGATTAATGCTGTATTGGTTAAAATCGCTTCGAAAATTAGCCATTATTTGTCGTAAAAAGTAAATGACAAAAAAAAGTTATTGTGGGTTATCCATAAAAGATAGACATATACCATCGCGGACTTTTCTGTAGACCTTTTCAATGTGTATAATACTTAGTACATTATTTTCATAAAACTCGTAGGGTTCAGCCTGCGTTTGCAATGTAAGCGGAAAAAATGTAATTTTTTACGACATCACATTAGAAACCTCAAAAATAACAGTACTTTTCCACTATTTAATGGGTGTTATTATACATATAAACCTTCCTCTTGAATCACTCTATCTATTAAAAAAAACCGCATCAAAATCCGTTGCGTATTTTCAAAGATTTAAGCGTACAAAGGGACATAGGGACAGAGAAAGCGACTTTGTTTTATACTATGTAGTGATATTGCGAACAAAAATAGAACACACTAGCTGCGCTTCGCGGATTCACCCGCGTCTCTCCCCTCCTGTTGGTCGCCTATAGCCTTCCTCGATAAATGGGCTATCTAACACCGGAAGAATTTTTCGAATCGGACCAGTAGAACCTGAGATTGGCGCGTTCAAACAAACATATATGTAAGTATAGATAAAATACCATGACGATATTTTAATAAATAACCTTATAAAAACAATTTCACACACTTTATCCTATCAACATATTAATCAAACAAAAAAATTAGGTATTTATTTAACACTTAAAAAAAGTTTTACAAACAGGAAGCTCACCTATAATGATACAATAGCGGTCCCAAATTGATCCAAATGCCTCCCGGTTGCAATATGGCGTATATCCTCTCGATAAATTCTATCACGTTCGGCGCGCAATCTATAAAGAAACACGTCGCTACGCAGTCCCATTCGTCTGTCTCTGTGTACACCTGGAATTTAATTAATATGTAATGTAAAAAAAATAGAAATTTTTAAATACAAAAATTTTGATCACGATACGGGATACGAACCCGCGTATTTCGGCTCGTGATCAAAATTTTCTGTTCTTTAAAAATTTCTCATTTATGAAGCATTTGAATGCTATAAAACTAAATATCAAATTATTAATTTTTATATTTTTTGGTAGATTTGACATATTTTAGAAGATCGGGAAACTAAATATGGCTTGAGTATTAATAGGTTTTTTACAGATCTGAATCGTATAGAATTTCCCCTGCCATCGTATCCCCAATCTCGTTTTTCACGCAACTATTGATCTCTGCCGCTGTAGCTTGTCATCAGTTACACTACCTCCTGGTGTTAGACCGACACGCGTGATGATTTACGAATTTCACCAAGAGCCGAAAGACCCGATTAAATACAGTATATGACACACTATAACATCAGTCCCCTGCCACCGTCTCATCAATCTTGTTGTTCACGCAACTAGTTGTTTTAGTTACCCGCTCGTTACGCATATTGTTGTGCCACACGAGTCACGTAACACGCTATAACATCAGTCCCCTGCCACTATATCCCCAATCTAGTTGTTATCTTTTATTACCAACTCGTCACGCAGTCACGTTACCTGGTCACGTTACGGATTTTACGACAACTGTCATAAAATCCGTAAATATTTCAAGGAATTGTCTTCATTTGGTTTATTTTCTTTTTCTTGTCTCTCTCTTAGTGACTTGACTCAAATTCATGTTGTGTTATCCTATGATTGTTTGTCACAATTGTCTAAATTTTTTATTGTAACATGTACCTTAGCTATAAGTATTGGTGTTGGATGACCTTAGTAAAAAAAAAAAAAGACGTGTGGCACTCGGGGACTGCGGCGGTAAAGCTATTGCATGCTATGCCTTCAAGCCACACCTCCGCCCGTCGGAGTGGGGAGCGTGAGGTTTTTTCGTTACGGAATTTCTCGATTCGGTCCCCGCGCTGAAGGCCCGCGATAGAAGCTATGCAATAGCTTAAAAACATCCCGCTCACCTTGAGGAAGTCCCCCGCGGCGATGGAGAAGTGCGAGTG
>CAJQZM010037385.1:26020-64312 GCA_907164665.1 Colias nastes | reverse complement strand
AAAAACGCAAGGTTAGGGCTAAAAAATGTAACATTTCAATGGATCAACGATGTTTGCCTTCACCGTTCGAGCAGTGGTGATGTTATAAGAGATGCACAGATAAATTGGAAAATCAATTTATTTCCTGTGCACTCGCCTGGTCTCAAACCCCGGACTTTCAATTCGAAGTCACCACTGCTCTAATAAAGTAATTAATAGTAAGTAACTTGGAATAATTTACCTGCTATGTAAAACCCGTAAACTCCGTGTGGACATGCAGTTGACGCTCCAGTCGGTATTGCCATGGTCGTTGCAGATGGTGATCGAGAACCTTCCATAGTTGGCCCTGATGAGGTGGATCACGGAGCCCTCTCCGCACCCGATTTTGAGCGTTTTCCCTTCGCACGCGTACGCTGTTTCGTACCGTGGTTCTGTGAACATATAATAATAAATTAATATAGTTTTTAGTGAAAACTTAAAATATGTACATATTGAATTGACACACAGATACGAAGCTCGCTTTAACTAGCATCTACATATAATATGTGTACATATTCTTAATATTCATCTAGTTTAATAAGTCTTTCAAAACGAAGACGATATTTGGATAAAGTTTATTTATGGTGTAGATGGCAATTGCAGTGCCCAATCAATAATATTATTATTCAAAATAATAAGTTATTAATTACAATTTTCTTATTTTGTTAGAAATAACGAAACATTAGTCATTAAATAATAGTACTTAATACAAATAAAGAAATAACAGCCTAAAAACAGCCGGCTAATTGAAAGGAAAAAAGGACAAACGATAATTTCTTGATAAGAAAACGTCTAGACATTTTGAATTTGTAGCAATATATTAAGTTAAGAAATAGTTCTGGATATAAAATATATTTTCTATCCTTTCTTATATCTAAACTATTATAAAGCTGAACAGTTTGTTTGTTTGCTTGCACGCGCTCATCTCAGGAACCACTAACCCGATTTGAAAAAATATTTCACTGTTAGATAGTCCATTTTCGAGGAAGGCTATAGGCTACATCATTACGGTAGGACCAATAGGAGCGGTGTAATGCAGGTAAAACCGCGTGGCACAGCTAGTAGATAATTCAATTTTAAGTCGATAAGAAACACTAAGTTTCTATAATAAATAATACTGTCATAAGCAACCATTTTGTACTCATGTCAAGAATTAATAGTAGCACGCTGAGTCAGCATTTCTACCATTTCAAAGCAAGCGTAAAACGCTCTATTTAATTAGAATTAATTGCTGTTTAATTGGTCAATTGCTAAAATAAACCTTTGATATATCCGCCTGTTTAGTAGTTTTAATTGTTTTAATTTTGCGTAAACCAGTGTTGATCAAATTAACTTATGTGTATTATAATTTATTTATACGAATAGGATGAACTGACACGAAAGATTTTTGTCGTTAAATTAATAATTAAAAGACTGCATAATGATATTGTGCATTACGTACCGTTTAATCTGTAAACTTAAATATCAAATAAGCATCAACTATAGGTAAAACTATCTAGGACTTCTTTACAAAAATAAACAGCCTCACATTCATCTCTACAAAACCATTAAAAACACTCCAATAACGACCATAACCGGCCAATATTTGAACTCAACAATTAAACAAAATCGACAAATAAACAGCATAGCTGCAATCGACAATTCTTTATATTTTCCGACCAATTGCTACATCTAACGACGAGCACGATATCGGATCGTTTAATTGGATTTATTTGCGGCGTTGTTTTTCGGTCTGCAGCCCACCGATTGGTCTGATGTCGTTTACAATATCACAGATAATTAATTAATGTTAGTTTTTTCTGTTTTCGAAGTTTTAGCTTTCTAAAATTCTGTATTGAGAATCAATTGTGTAGGATTATTGCTAATGTATCGAGCTTGAGCTGTGAGGTAAAAGGTTAAAACTTAAATGGTATTTTGATTTCAGTTAATTATGGTAGATCTTAATTGAAATAATGCATCGCAATATTTACTTTTACCTATAATATTTAAAGCAGGTAGGTGTTTTTCCTAATATTAGAATTGATCGTGACATTTCATTATAATTTCAATTGATTATAAGCAAACAATAAATAAATGATTCCATTATGAAACTTACTGAACTTATCAATCAATTTGTAGATAAAGCTAAACCGCATAAAATATCAAATCCATGTTTTATCACTATCTGTAGATATAAAGCTAAATAACTGACATGTTATTTCATTGAATTTCTGACCATTTAACGATAACTGCAATGTTATTGAAAATTGAATTTCCAATATCTTGTTTACAAGTTTGATGCAAATCACAAGATGTGTGGATGGTGCTAAAAGTATAGGAAATGCTGGGCTGATATATTGAAGATTTAAATTAATGGTAGCTCGGACGATGCGCGTTCTCGCTACGTCATACTGCAAAATGAGGGCTTCAACAATATTAAATATACCCTCGTTTTAGTGATGTTTGCGGTACTATCGATATTCAATTTAAGGCTAGATGTCTATGCTATTTGTATTGAGTTAAGTAACGGTATGATGAATGCTCAGAAGATCATATTATATAAGTTCGTAAGTTTTATTCAAATGTGACAAAATATGGTAGGATTGTAGAAAAAAAATTGTAACCATATTTTGACAGTGCCTTGTAAAATACATATATGTACTTACTTATGTTATTCCGTAATAAAGAAAGAATTCCTTTATAAAGTTGAATGTGAGCTTATTTCAGAAAATACCTTTTTAAGTTCTATTTGAATATGTTCAAGATATAAATACCTACTTAATAATTTAGTTTATATTTGTACAAACAAATTATTTCAATATAGTTTATATATAGGTATTACAAATTAATAATCACCTTGTTTCATTGTCAGTAATTTGGAGTGATAAGTACAATGTACATTTATGCTTTGATTTGATTCAAACACTTGTATATTAGTCGGCATGACAAACGACAATACAAATTGTAAAGTAGTGATGTGATCGTAATTTAAATTTATCGATAGAATTAATTACCACGATTCAAACACTAGATCGTTAATTATAACAAAAGACTTACACAAATCACAAACAAATATATAAAAATGTAACAAGCCGAACGTAATTACGCGAAAATATTAAGAAGGTTATGAGTGGGCTAATATAGAACAATTATTAGTTTTTGCACCAACACGACACGTGTATACCAAACAAATCGGCCACAATAAAAAAAATATATGAAATAAATAACGACACATTTCACGTATAAATTGCTAGGGATGTGAATGAATAATATCGACAATCACGCGCGACAGATGTTCACCTCGATACAAATCCAATATACGATATTAATTGCTATAATTACGACGGATCGTCTGTACCTCCGTCCACAAATAAATAATATTGTCTCGGCGACACAACATGTCAACGTTGTATTATTAAATACCCTACCAATTATACATTTAATACAAGAACAATTTCATATTCGTATGCTTTAATGATAGTGTATGGATTCGTTATGTTTCAACGTTAATAGGTTTATAATTGTCGTAATGAAATACATATGTTGATTTGATTACTATAAAAGAATGTTGTCTCTATTTTTATTTAAGTGCTGTAATTAAATTATCATGATTTTGTGTAATGTGGTATTCAATGATTTGATATAGAAATACAAACATGTTACTTTACTAAACGTTAATGTTCCGTATAAATTCCGCCTACACCTACAGCAAAAAGAAACGAAGCAAAGCAGCAGCACGCAACATATTATCATATAACGATAAATCAAAATCCATCGATAATCCGCACAACACTAGAATGCACGCGAAACTGCAGTTTGTATCGATATGAGATAAGATCGATGGACGAAACTATTTTAAACCTTTCGAAAATAACACCTAACCCCCTCCATTGGAGGGTGGATATAAAAATGATTTATTACAAGAGTCCAATGCTTGTTATGAAGGGTCGAAAACAATTTACGAGGTATAAAGGGATAGGGTAATTATTTCAAGCGATGGGAATTTTCGTAAAGTGTATATTTTTGGGGTTTTGCTAATAGTCATTTCATTATAAGGGATTGTTTGATTTTCATCCTAACAGAAGAATAAAATACCTTTTCAATGATAGTAAAGCAGTACCTATTGACAAGATATAAATTTTCGTATGTAGTTTTCATCTAAGAGAACCTTAATTGTTATTTTCTTCTGGTCCTTAGTTGACAGAATCTCATGCATTTTTAATAGTTTATCATAATTAAATAGTTAATTTGAAACAATTGACCTTTCCAAATTATTAATACAACGTGAAAATCTCTTCTTTAAAAAATGCAGACTCCATTCTAAGTGTGAGAACAGCAATGCTTGCTATAAATTAGGTCAGCCTCGCATTCAAGTTATCACAGCCTCCCAGAACAAGTGTGTTAAGTAGCTAGTTATACTAGTTGCTGTCCTCGGTGCTGTCTTTAGAAAATACGTCTATTTAAAAAAAGCAAGCTGTTTTGATCTTTTTTACAGCTTTGTAATATTCGACATTTGCTCAAAAAAAAAATATTTCCCATGTAGATCATTTAATCTAGCCCATAGTAATAACGGAAAGCATAAAGAGCTGCCAACAAATTCAATTATCAATTCTCCTAACTTCCATCTATGCGTAAATTACTAACACTACTGCCGTTCTAATGTCATTCATTAATCCCTAGTGACCACTTTCGCACACGTAAAATTGTAATTACACTTGTGTTTTACAAAACAATTCCTTTCCAAACATTACTCCCTATTTCCTTACCAATACAAACTTTAAAATTAACCTATTTCAACTCTATTCCAACGGGATTAAGTCTACAATCACTCGGCATAACTGCAAACGGTTAATAAGCCCCTATCATGGAATCTCGTTAGCGAATACATGTGATGTCATTTGATATCCAACTACCGAAGTGAACGGACGACTCGCAGCGCGAACGGCCATTCGAAAATAAATACTATGCATAAGTAATAGGTTTGAATTTCAGTTATTTCATAAGGATAAGCCGTAGCTGTGGACTGTGCGAATTTAATTTTGCGAGCCATTAATCGGCGTCGTCACGGGCCTATGGGATTAGGGTAAATTTTATTATGATCGTTATGGTGTCATGTGGTATGGCGTGGGTTTATGTCTCTAGTTTAATTCGCATTGTGCATTCGTGAATTTGAATCGAATCGTTAGTGAGAGCTAATAAAAGTAGGGGATGTTCATTTTGCGCAGATGGTGCTTTTACCTAAAAATATATGACAAGTTATGCATGTGCTATTGTTTCATGTACTTATTTTTCATCATCAAGGACTCGTAGAGTCCTTTCTCTACATTATAATATAACTAGCGACCCGCCCCGGCTTCGCACGGGTGCAATGCTGATACTAAATACACTACAGAAAAACTGTGAACGTTGTATATAAAAACATAGCGGCCCGCTCCCGGCCGCCGGTACCGCCGCAAACGCTACGTCCCGCAATTTTTAAATCTGTAATATCTTCGAAAATATTCACTTAAATCATACGGTGTAAAGGACCATATAGATCTATATTAAATGAACAATGTATTCAAGGTATTTAATTGGTTAAGGATTAATGCTGTATTGGTTAAAATCGCTTCGAAAATTAGCCATTATTTGTCGTAAAAAGTAAATGACAAAAAAAAGTTATTGTGGGTTATCCATAAGAGATAGACATATACCATCGCGGACTTTTCTGTAGACCTTTTCAATGTGTACAATACTTAGTACATTATTTTGATAAAACTCGTAGGGTTCAGCCTGCGTTTGCAATGTAAGCGGAAAAAATGTAATTTTTTACGACATCACATTAGAAACCTCAAAAATAACAGTACTTCTCCACTATTTAATGGATGTTATTATACATATAAACCTTCCTCTTGAATCACTCTATCTATTAAAAAAAAACCACATCAAAATCCGTTGCGTAGTTTCAAAGATTTAAGCGTACAAAGGGACATAGGGACAGAGAAAGCGACTTTGTTTTATACTATGTAGTGATTTAGAAGGAAAATAGAGGATCATAAATATTATCGTAATAATTAACAAATAACATGATAGAACTATAAAATACGAAACATAAATAAATTTATCAATATCACAAAACAAACAGGAATGTTGATGTTATTCCATATAATGAAAATATGGAATATTTTAATAACATCAAATCATTGGTTACACAAACTGAATGGCTCTTATGCAGATTATATGAAAATACTTTATATTCACTAATATCAAATATTTTAGTTTTACAGATAAACAATATAAATAGCTCTACTTGTTAAACATAAATAAACTATTATTATTATTTTAATCGTAATTGAGATACAAAATATTCTACATTTCAAGTCTAATAAAACAGTGAGTAGAATTTTATTAAAATGGGTTCAGTAGTTTAGATGTCTATAGCGGACAAACAATTTGACACTTGTATAGGTACATATAAATGATATAACATAACCAGTAACCACACAATATATGTGAAAACGAATCACAGAATAGAGATCAGAAAATTCAATTGCAAAACGTCCTTCACACCTTTATCGATATCGTCAAATAATCCCACACTTTCTCATAAATTACCCTTCAATCCTTTCTAACATAAAGAAATTGAAAAAGTATTTTTTATTTTACTATTTGACCAGACCAAGACCAGACAGACGAAATGTCTTCGCGCGAATTGTCAAATGTGGGATGTTTAAAGGTTTCTTAAATTTTCAAATTTCCCGCGCGCCAATATATATTTTTTTTGTCATAATAGGAACCTTGCGGTCTGGCAACAAAAACAACAAAAAAAGAATAAGCAGTATTAGTTCAGCCGTTCACGCGTAGCCAAGGGAAAATCTTTTTTATATAGATTTTATAGGTATTACTTGATGTCACTATAAGATTCTATAGCATTTTCAGCAGGTGATAGTTTATGGCCCTTCAGAAAACTACATATTCTCAAAGTGTCCGTAAAGTTGTCGAAACTTAAGGTATCGTTTATATAATCGTTTCTTGTTTAACTAAAAGTTTGTCTAGTTACCTAGAGCTGTTGTGGATAGTCTAGAATAAAAGCTTTGTAATTATAGCTTGGCTTTGAACTCTGCTTTCATATTGGCTTTATAATTATTATGAAGTCAGGTTTAATCGTATCTGTGCTAAAATAGAGCTAAGGTTTAAATTGATTAGACGTTGTATAGAAATATTACGAATACATTTATTTTGAAACTTGAACATGATGTAATTTAAATTACATTTTTTTTAAAACGAATTTCCGTATTCTCTACACACCTTTAAAAAAGTTTTCGAACGTGTCACGCCATAGACAAACGCTGTCATGTTTTTTTTTTAATATTATCTGTAAAAATTCGCTATCTATACGTCACGGGAACATTCGAATTTCAAAAGATCCCAGTGCGCCTGTAAATCCACCGTGAGCCGCTCTGACGCCACAACCAATCGATTCTATTGAACTAGTGATGCGCCGAATTTTGATTCGTCGATTTAAAACGCTTTCGTTCGGGATAAACGTATGTGAGATTGCGTTGTGAACAGACTTTGTTCAAACGACGATGGAACGGAAAGGAAGTTTGTGTGGATAAACTGAAGTCAAACTGTGTTAGTATTTTATAGAAATACAATAAAAAGGAACTTTATATATATGTATATACGTATTCAAAATATAAATCTACTAGTTTGTCAATTGGTTACGTTAACTAAAAGCCTAAGATTTAATACATTCGTACACAATTCGTTTATAACATTATTTTAAAATTTAAATGCAAGTATAATCCTATCACAATAAATTTTTAAAATTGTATTCTAAAGTTCCTATAAAAAATAACCCTTTATTCGAATTGTTTTTAACTCGCATTTTACCAATTGCAAACATATTCTACCGACACGCTAACGTATCACCGATCTCACCGTATGTAACGGACATTAGAAATTTAAAAGAACCCAGGCAGCTAGTAAATCTGCCTTGTCCGGAGCGCTAACGCTAAAATCCATCGATTTAGAAATACGACGGGCTAGTGATGTGCCGAGTTTTGATTTCGATAAAGTTATAGAAAACCGTTTCGAGGAATTGATTTATGAAACTATATCTACTAGATAGTAATTTATTTAATAGTATTTAATACATAGGACTACAGATATAATTGTAAACATGATCCAAATTAATTCACAACATACAAAGGTATACCTTTGTAATAATATTTGAGCTAAATGATTAAATAATTCAATTTCAAAGTGTTTTTTTAGGACGCAATTACAAAAAAAAAAAATCGATTTACTTCCTCATGTTGCCAGTACGTGAGATTTATGAAAATGAAAATCATAATAGCCTTTTCATAAACATATCAAATCTCTTATCAAATGTGATTATATCGCTACAATGCACCTTCAATTTATTAAGACGTGAATCTTACATTTAACTTTGAACGTTAGCCTGTTAAGGATAAGGTGTAAAATGGATCGTTGTATAATAAGAAATAGGTAAGGTTCGATAAAGGATATATGTGGCCCTTGGGGGCTTTTTTAACAGTTACGTATATGCACCCCTGGTCACGTTTTGTATGAAGTAGCTTCCTGCATAAGAACACTCGTTTTTCTTTTCCATTTCTTTGATTATCCGGATTTTTGGTGATTTTGGATTGAATGGGGGATTCGAGGCATGAATGCGATGTGACAATTGGTTCAGGACGTCCTTTACGACTCTATGTATTTTTTTCTTTTCCAATTTTAAGGTTCAAATTTCGTGAATAGTCAGTAAAAACGTAAAAGGTTCGTTTTTAAGTTATTCTTCCATAGTTTGGTTAAGTGTCATTCATTGTGTTCACTTCATTCAGTTAACATTACGAAAACACTTCAAGTTATAAATGTATTTGATAAAACAATAAAACATACACTTAAAAAGCAAACCGAACCGCTTTTATTTCAAACGAAATAGCCGTACTCCAATCAATAATACTAGTATCAAGAAAAGCTGATAATCCCGCACGATCCACGCTAATCCAACATTTCACGCGACTTACAAACGTGTAGTGTGAAGGGGACTGTCAAATGTTTTTAACGTTCCAATTGAAATATTTGAACTTGGAACGCTTCTTCCAAATTCGAATTGATAATCACTGTTGTCCATTTTTCAAATTAAAAAGAATATTTACTTATGGAACAATAATTGTGTAATGTTTAAATTAACTTTAATTATATTTGAATTTGGAACGTTTTTCCGAAATTCGAATGTTTAAATTGGAATAAGTATCGTTCTTTTGTTTTTATTTAGTTTAAGAAAGTCCTCACAAATCCAACGTGTGACGTGATACAAGCGTGAAAAGGGGACGGTGCGAATTGCAGGGGTCCGTCAAATAAGATTTTTTCCTCAATCGGGGTCTAACGTGGATGGTTTGGATACGAGTGCACTTTGAAACCATTCAATTGCCTGTTTTCTGGTGAGAGGTTAGATTAGGTTACGGTATGTATTATGTGTTGAAAAACATTGGCAATTGCAAAATGGTATGCTATTTACAGCTTTATCAAGAATATAAAGCGGTGTCAATTCTATTAATGCATAAGAAAGCCAGTTAAATTTTCGTGAATTCATTATTTTATTATATAGAGTTCAACGAACATTTGTAAACTATATAAAAGATAATACATAGCCTATTATTTAAAGCTTGTTTCAACGGTGTCAGTTACTTATGAGACCGATAGTAATCGTTAAAGGCCCTTAATATTTGTGTTATCTCACCTAGAAATGATAATAGATTACCGGGCATTACGTAAGATATGTTTTAGTATACCTTATCGACATTTCAAACTTAGATATATTTTATAATCTATAACTGTAAGTGGACATAAAATCAGTTATTTATATGCTGATTAAAGTTCTATGAAAGAAAGGGGCAAAGAAATAAGATACATTTGAAAACAACAAGCCAACTAATAAAGTATGAAGAAATCTAGATGTCTGATGTAAATTGAAAAAAAACTACTGTTTCGTAAAATCGACTGTAAAATATATACAAGGTTTTATCAATGATTCGTATCATATAGATTTGTACACAACAATACATTTTCTATATTATTATATCCATTTGTTATTTATAAAATGTTATCTTATTTACCTAAATATTATTCTGTTTATTAATTAAAACGCTTTTCGCTTAAATGCCTCCATTTCAAAATGTATAGATCACATTTTCAGTTCATCTTTTCTATGGACAATCTTATTAAAAATACCTACGACATTGTCAAGGGAGAACTTCAAGTACATTGTGGTTGCAACCCTCGAAAAACTTATTTGGTGACGACGTCGAATTATTTTTTAAGTGCTAAATAGCTTGGGACCACCGTGGGGTTCATAAATATCCCACTTATATGATATAAAATGATATTTCACAAGTTTGGTTGTATCATTTTGAGATCGAGAGAGAGAGAGGGTAGCGAATTTGTATTGATGACTTTTTATTGGGTTAAGGAATACGAAAAGGATGGTCTTTTTTTTTGATGTGATGTTTTTTAAAGTTAAATCATAAAGTCCACACAATTAAAATTACATTGTTTACATATTCCTCTACAAGACTAAACAAATTGAATTATTTATGATAAGTTTAACATCTTTAATTAAATGACAATTTTTACAAGACCTACTGCATGATATTATTTCAATAAATAAAAACTTTATTGGTATAAAAAATTTCAGTTTAATTCCTTCCTCCAACTGAAACAATTTAAAAAATTCCTACAAAAAACTTAAATTGCGTGTCTGCCATTTTATAACATTTCTATATTCAACACTTTCACTGCAACAACTATTTAACAATGTAACTTAAGCACTTTCCAAAGCATTGAAAGCTAGAATGTTCTAAGTGTCTAGTGCCAAGTGACGTGCTTGTAACTTAAGAACTTAGTTGCACTTGTTCAGACGGTGACGGTTAAAGCTGTACGAAATGTGATGGAATTTCCGTAATAGGTAGATTTCCTTTTGCAATATCTAAGTATAAACACGTAAAAAATTGGAATACTAGTACATTTTTGTTTACATTATTGATACAGGAATAAAATTTATAGATCTTAAAAGCTATTACACCTATGAGCTTTTAAGTTTCAGCAATCATATTATGTTATCGCAAATATATCATCACTATAAACATTAATAATTACATAATATAAACGTATATAATATTCAACGTATTTCGGGTTTTAGTTGAAATTGTTCTTAAATATGTACCCGAATCTGCTAAATACCATTTATTTATATTAAGAGCTTACAAATTACACTGACCTTACTCTTTAAAAAACTGCATAAATCAGCAATTCCACGCGGTAACGGCCTGAACAATGTTTTTGTTTTTTAAAATCGCCACAGATTATCAAATTTCATGTGGTATAACGCACCTCAGACGGACCGGAATGTTGTGGTCGTATGTACGGATTCACTACATGTAAACCGATATTCGGGCAGTGTGAAATTACTCTTATAGCCTTGTTTCCTCGATAACGCTGGTAAAGCACCGGGGGGACAGGTTTGGAAATGGATGGGTGACCGTGAATAGGTGTAGAGTTTTACATGAACAATACAAGTAAGTGAAAGCTGTTTTTTTATCGAAAAACGTATCTCTATGTTAACTATTACCGTTTAGGTCAAAAGTAATAGGTATGATTTATTAATTAAAGCAGTTGTAGTTCGTAGATAAATAAGCTAGATATAATTTTTATTCAACTCTATACAATTGCAATGCAATATATTCTAAAAGCGAAATGCAGTAGCCAAAACAAAAAGACGTGCACGAAATTAGCGCACTATCACATCTTAATACTATCTTATCCATATTCTACAATCCATACTGGTCTATCACACCTATAGCTCTACAACCAAACCAATATAGAACCTTTCACGATCGATTGAGAGCTTAAAATCGCTTGCCTAATTCGCAGATTGATATTGCCATAGAGTAGGCAAATCCGGTATTAAAATTCGATAGACCATACGTTATCCGGTCGCTACACGGGAATCGTTTTAAGCTGTGCCTAGTAATGATCCGGTTCAAATCGATTGTATAAGTCACGGATTATTTCAACTTATTCCATTTGAAATTGTTTTATGCTAATTAGTTTATCGTTTGGTTAGCTTTACCTACTGTCCACTAAAATAAAAGTTTGACAGTTTGTAGACTGGATCAATATCTACACTAGTTGTCCTGATAATTGTGTTACAGGAAAATGAAATAAAACTTCTTAAGTAGATGAGTATTAGTACTGTATTAAAAAAAAGATGAAGAAACTGACTGTCAGTATACACATGTAAATTGTACATACATAAAAACTAAACTGTAAACCTTACATGCTTGTCAATTTTCTACCACTATGTACCTATTACATTGAAAAATGAAAAGCGGGTCAGTAATTCGTTACATTATACGAACAATAAGAGAAATAGAATTTGCATAAACAGTAATATTGATCAAATGAACCAGTTTTAACCTTTTATACCAGACGAACTCTATTAACCTTCGATTTCTGAAACTTCAAAGACAATTAGTTTAGACAAAACATCAACTACTTTTTAATCAAAGTTAATACAGACATTAATTAAATGGATTAAAAGTTGAGCAAATTCATTTCGACATAAAACTAAATATTTCAAATGTTTACGAAAGGTACTTAACCCTCATTTGTGCCTTAGTAATAAATATAATAAAATTCTCGGGTCATTTAAACCACGCTGAATTTACTAAGTTTCCATTAACAGAACCAAAACAAAAGGCTTTCAGAACGAAGTTTGAAAGGCCCGGGGATAGTACGGGTTAAAATCACAGGTTCCATTTATCATGCACTAATCTAAATATTTGAATATTATTTCGTGTATATTATGTACCTACGTACCTACAGTAATAATTTCGCGTAATGAGCTTTGGTTGAATGCCGCGATCACGAATACAATAAAACCGTCGATGTTTTACAACTTTTGATGTTCCTATTAGTTATGTTGCCATGGCAACTGAAATAATATTTGTCTATCAGACTTTCTTTGTGTTCATTAATATCATCATTGATGTCGGGTAAATACTAATACGTACTGTAATTTTATTGATAACGAAAAACTGAAAACCAAATGAATGCATTCAATATCTATATAGATAACTGTATTTACATGTTGCAAATATTTAAATGCAGCTTTTTTACGTACAAAAAAATTTGCCTTTGAAATAAAGATTTATACGTACATATACTATTTTAAGCGTAGGTATGTATAATCTCATTCACACAAATCAGACACCGATAAAAATCATGTGATTAGCACTTAACCCTAAACTTGACCCTCCTTTTTCCAAACAGACGGCGCTCGCCAAATCCCACATAAATCAATTATCATCTAGCATTTGTCAACATAACCCTGAAATACGTAAAGCACACCTGAGCATTTGCAGTACCCACCTGCGAACGTCGTCTCGAGTTAAGCCGATAATTATGGGATTACTCCCTCGTCTGAGCCCCCTCCCACTCGACTCCCCTACTCTTCACCGCTTGAATGCACCGCAGTATGTGTTGTAATGGTTTTAGAGCTATAATTTTTCGTCTGATGGACTTTTTCGTGAAGAATTTTTTGCTTAATTGTACTTTTGAGATGTTCCATTGTTCGAACCGAGTGGATGCTTCAGCGGCGAAATTGTGCGTGAAATGTTTTAATTGTCTTTTAGCTTTGCGAATTTGTGGACATTTGTACGAGTGCTTGTATCAAAGCGAAACAATTGACTGTTTGTTCGTATCGTTTCATTATGGAAACAATTTTAAGTGAGGAAAACCGAGCGATGACTTTGTGAATACGAATATAATCGCGCTAACAAAAATCAAAGATGTTTCTCTAGTGCGGTTTCTTCAATATCTGTATAAATTTGTATTAATATAACTTGACATTTCCATTTAATATAACCGAAAGTGTACCCAAACTCGATTAAATTAATGATTATCCTGTGTTCTGTGGAATCTGGATTCCGAATCGGCGCCAAAAGCCTCAGCGCGTCTTATTAGACTAACTTGGATTGGGTTGTAATTTATTACGGTTATTGCAAATTTTGGTAGACGGGTCGTTAAGACCATGTCGGCATTACACGGTTGGGATTTAGTTTCAATTGTTGTTGGGTTATTCTGAATTTGATTATAATTTCAGATTTAATAATAGCAATCCATCGTGCGAATTAACTTTGGAATTAATTACGAGTTTTTACCGTGTCCTGTGTTTATGTTAATTGTTTTCCGATTGTTAAATTATAATTTAAAACCATTGATAGCAGGCTTTTTATTATACGAATGGGTCACTAAAATGCTTTTAATCTTATCGCATAATAACGATAAAATGTATCTCTTACAGTAAAAAGCACTTAGTATGTTCCAAGAGTAAAAATTTTGGTAAACATAAATTAATATTTAATAAAATTCGACGTTATTAATAACATAAGTCGCGTTATGAACTCTTAATTTGTAATTTCACAAGTCGCAGGCTCCGTCTAATAAAGAACACTCGATCTTTTAATTTCATTAAGTTCAATACTTTTCGGGCCAGTAATTCCTGTAGTCTCGTTCAATTAATATCAAGTATTGTGATTAATGAATCACAGGCTCTGATTGGCGGGGAATAATCAACCCCCGACAGGAGTTATATGAAAAATGTTACAGTGTCATTGTGAGGGGGTTTTAATATTGTAGGTAACGTAGATTGAATGGGAAATAATATTTTATGCTTTTGGTTAAAATAAGTAGAAAAGTGATTGAAATAAATTGAGATATTTGCAAAAATATAAAGAAGAAATAAATGGTTATTCAGGCTTCCGTATACATACTGTAAAAATAAATATATTATGTGTATTAATATTCAAATTAAATTTGTTATAAAATAACGAATCCCTGTTTCATACGATGGTCATACACGGCCGGCACGCTTGTCATAATCTTAACTTTCCTCAACTTAATTATCTCCCCGTCAAAGTTACATCAAATAAATTACAGCCATCATTTGTCATATTCGTTCTGCCGTCGCTTCCCGTAAATTAAATCTTAATTCACGGTAATTAAGACAAATTTCGCATGAGTTATTAGAGTTTTAATCAAATCCGTTACTTGGTAAGCAAATTATATTATATTGTGATTTAATTTTATAATTACTTTATGTGTATAAGGTAAAATTAATGACGAACATTGAACATTTCAGTTATATTTTAATTAATGAATACAAATTGATAATGATGTTGGGATATCCTACTAATATTATAAATGCGAAAGTTTGTGAGGATGTGTGTGTGTTTGTTACTCTTTCACGCAAATACTGAACCGATAACAATGAAATTTAGCACACATATAGAGAGTAACTTGGATTAACACATAGGATAGATTTTATTCCGGAAATCCCACGGGAACGGGAACTATGCGGGTTTTCCTTTGAAAACGCGGGCGAAGCCGCGGGCAGAAAGCTAGTATCGAATATTTAGCTATTATTATGTATGTTTGGATGTTTATTCAACCCATGGTGGGATAATTTAGCTCAGGATTGGAACCGTTTTTATTAGGGTTCCGTAGCCAAAATGGCAAAAACGGAACCCTTATAGTTTCGTCATGTCCGTCTGTCCGTCTGTCCGTCTGTCCGTCTGTCACAGCCGATTTACTCGGAAACTATAAGTACTACAGTGATGAAATTTGATGGGAATATGTGTTGTATGAACCGCTACAAAAATATGACACTAAATAGTAAAAAAAAGAATTGGGGGTGGGGCCCCCCATACATGTAACTGAGGGATGAAATTTTTTTTTTCGATGTACATACCCGTGTGGGGTATCAATGGAAAGGTCTTTTAAAATGATATAAAGTTTTCTAAAAAACATTTTTCTTAAAGTGAACGGTTTTTGAGATATCAGCTCTCAAAGTCGTAAAAAGTATGTCCCCCCCCCCTCTATTTTTATAACTACGGGGTATAAAATTCTAAAAAAAATAGAGGTGATGCATGCTAATTAACTCTTTCAACGATTTTTGGTTTGATCAAAGTATCTCTTATAGTTTTTGAGATAGGTTGATTTAACTGTAATTTATTATATTTGCTGCTACGGAACCCTTTGTGCGCGAGCCCGACTCGCACTTGGCCGGTTTTATCTTAAAAGTAAATTCATCGTTTTTTATATAAGATATCAATATGCTTTACCTATGGTTACTTTTGAATATAAAAAAGTTAATCTTCTTAAAATAATACAAATTGCTTTCCAATAAATTCCTTTCACTGCATTTGCTAATTAAATTAGTGTTTTCTTATTCAACTAGTGTATTTTTATGTTAATCGTATTAAACAAGTTGGAAAATGTGCTAAAGTAAAATATTGGCGTGGTTTGTACGAAATGGGATTACTATAAGTTTGCTATTTTCAATCGAGTTGCTGTCGAGATCTTTATAGTGATTAATTAGTTTAGGTCAATCTTGCTGGTTATTGGAATTAGAGTTATAGGAGAATTATTTAATTATACATAATATTTTTAAATAGTAGACTCTATACCTTGTGTTGCTATGAAAAAGTAATAGATCCTTACATGACAGATACAGTCGGAAAAGGCATTATAAGGTACTAGGTTTCCGCTCGCGGCTTCGCCCGCGCAGTCATAGAAAAACCGCATAGTTCCCGTTCCCGTGGGATTTACGGGATTGCGTCATTTTCCCGGGATAAAAAGTAGCCTATGTCCTTTCTCGGATATCAAAATATCTCCATACCAAATTTCATGAAAATTGGTTCAGTAGTTTAGGCGTGATTGAGTAACAGACAGACAGACAGAGTTACTTTCGCATTTATAATATTAGTATGGATTATACGAGTAACTCCTTATGGCAAACCATTTTTCTGTTCTATTATATATTAAGATTTTATATTACTAAATATAGTTTTATATGTGAGATATATTTCATGCGATTCTGCTCTTACAGCGTTTAAACGATTGATGAATGTATTTATCCGAAATTTGCGTTACATAATTTTAACAGAGTCGACTTAGCATCGAGTTCAGCAAGTAGCGACTCAGCAAAGCACCGTTAAAGTTGGACTTCGATTTATGTGTTTGCTTACCGAGTTGACTTTTACGTTCCAATACTTAGTCTTTCGAGAACGTTCCTTAAGTTATTTTCGGTTGTTTATTTGGTTGATTGTTTTCTGAATTTACTGTTCGCTTGATGGGGCGCAGCTCTGTTTATTATCGTTCGTCGGATGTGAGACCGACACGGACCAAATGATTTTTATGGCGTTTACGATATTGTAAATCATTTTATGTCTATTATTGTGAATGGTTAGTTTATTTGGGAATAATGGAAATGCTCTAGTTTGCTTCATCTAAATCAACAGTACAATTTATTTGTGGACTATTTTAAAACATGATGATACATAAAATATAAGGCATTGTTCTTATGCACCTCTAGGTAAACGATTTCAAACATCATTTTCATTGATAAACCTAAAGTATACACTGCATTACACGCGGTATTCAATTAGTGTTAATACTTGTAAAGCACCAGGGGATAAATGCAGCTATTTCGATCCTATTATTTATCCACATGATGAACACAATGTAAAATCGCAGACAACACGATACCATAACAGCGAATAGGCTGTATTATTATGGTACCTACGCTATTCAATACAAAAGGGAAACACTTTAGCAGCCCCATAATGTAGTCCTACTAATCGAACACCACAAGAACCTGAGGGTAGAACACAATTATTTTTATGGCAGCACAATTTTCCCCGGCTCATTACCTTGTACCTGGCAACATTAACATGCTCCAGGTAGGTAGGGCTCCGCTAATGCCCGTTGGGCACGCGAACCGGTTTTTGATTATTTCACCGAAATTATATCCCATTTTCACACCAGCGTGTGCAGTCTCGGCGATGTCGTGACCGGCGACAAGCGCGCGAAATGGCGGGAATGTGAGACGCCATTTTGTGCAAAGATTCAAAAGAATTTCACGTAAAAAGGTTTAACGGCGCACTGAGATGTTTGGAGTATCCAGTATTTTTATCTGTTGCTATATGAAGCGAGCATTTAGTTTTTTTCCAGTTAATAAAAGTTGTCTTTGAACAAATTAAAGAGTAATAAACTAATTATGTTACCCTTTGCGCAAACTTTTAATTGTTTTAATTTTTTGTCACAATTTTTTGTCACAAGAGCCTGAATTTAGAATTAAGTTTTATGAATATTCATAATTTAATTTACAATTAGATCCCAATTTAGGCCTCATATTTCATAGCCTGAAAGTTTTCCATGCTATTATTAGTCTACTATTTTAGTTGATATTATTAAAAAAATAAAAATACTCATTCCTTCGTGTTATGTTTCTATTCAGTAAAGTTTAATAAGTAAAAAAAAAACTTAATAGAGATATCTACATAAATTAGTATTCTACATAAATAGCAAATAATTGTATCAAAAGGGAAAGTCATGAAACTAGAAATATAAAAGTTAATATAATTCTGGGTCAGAGAACAATTCGGAAGCTTTGAACCTTGCTAATGTATTCCAGCCCTTGATTTTGATAGATATCAGTTAAACTGTCTCGATGTACGATTTATGCTTGTTTCGTGAAATAATGATTTTATTTTATGTACTGGAAATTGTATTTAGATATAGTCTTTGTATTAAAATGAGTATAAGAGTTTATGTAAGTAATTTTGGAAAGATCCTCATACATTTTCTTAGTTCCCAAATTCCTGAAATAAGCAAATATTCCAACAAATTTTAAAATAATTTTAGATTAAGTTATCACACCTATCAGTAATTATGTATTTTTTTTCTTGTCATCTCTCTTTATTGAGATCAGTTGATCTTAAACTGTCTATTTCTTAAATTTTAATTTTAAAACGGTGGATTTATATAGATAGGTACAAAAGGGAATATTGCGTAGCTTCACAAATCTTTATTTAGCATAAGAAAGGGGACAATGGGAAACGCTTTCTCTTTTGTTTTTATTAAAATTTTTTATTAAAACCTAGATTAAAACTGACTGAACGGATTTTCATTGAAAAGTCCTATATTTATTACATTATTTTTATAGGATTTCAAAATATATGTATAATTTAAAAGCTAAATTTTAATTCATTACAAAATATAAAATATATAAATTACTTACTGTGTGTGTTAATATAAAATTTTACAGCAATTTAGATAGAGATGGTAAACGTATCAAATTCGGTAATTTTTTTATACGATTATGTCACGCGAGCGTGGTTACAAACTTACATGTGGTAGGAATGTAACTTGATTACTGTTTTTATACTTTTTGCTTGTTCGAGGTTATTTGAATAATGTAGGCTTCGTAGGTCGCGCGTTAGTGCGATAAGTTTCATGTTTTTACAGTTTTATTGATAACTTTATGTAGGTAATTATTTATTTTGTAATATTTGTATTATAAATAATACAAAGAAATTTCTACTGGTAAAATAGAAAAATAAATCGAATACCTGTGCAGCACAGCCATATTATTTACACATTTTAAAATACAGCCGTATTCCTAAACGATAATAGAATACAAATGTTCGAAGTTGAATTTTGAATTGCACGAATCGAAGACGTCCCTCGAGTGATGTTCGATTTCAGAACGTTTGGTGGGAACCAACATGGCCGACACATGACAGCGCGCGATATCGCGCCAATTCTTTTGTGCCAGTACGGATAGTATATCTTCAAGAATTCGTATTCCAATCTTATTTGAAAGGACAAGCTAATCTCGCTATCATTGTAAGGAATTGTACTATAAATTTTACACTAGGAAAGTGAAGAAAAATTTTCATTCGTTTCAAATCGTTCTCTTATCTATGGACGTTGATGCCGCTGTCGTCTTGTTTATGGTCGCTTTATGGCCGATCGATTTCTATTGAGGCTTTATCTTTTGTCTTGGCGCCTCGTTACGACCCTAATGATCTGTTTAATACAGCTAACAAATGAAATATGGCGCTTGTCAACTAGCTTTCAAACTAATTGACAGACTTCTCATGATTTTTATGAAACCGAAACATCCACAATCAAGTCTAATCCAAAATCAAGAATAAATAAGTTTATTATAGCTACACTTTAAATGTAGAAGAATAAACATTGTCTAAGAAGCGTCGATAAATTTTATTATTGTAAAAATTCAAGCAAACCTTTTGAGTTAATATGAATCATTTCCAGAGTTACTATGGTGTGAATGAGTCCCCTCCAATTGACGAACACAAAACTAAGCAAAAACAACGCGTAATTTGAGCCAACCTGATAAGCCAACAATTTTCCTTGTCTCGTCTACATGTGCGTTATAAATTATACATCAACGCTTACCTTCCTACCCTGGGGTACACTGAATTGAATTACAGTATCGTAGGATTGCTACCCCAACGTACACGCGACACTCGCCGTAGGCTCTATCTCAAAATATTATTTCACACATTAGCGAGACGCAGCGTCAGCGCAAAGAAAAATACACTCAACCCGTCTGTCAATAAGGATTTATTTCCAATCCTTTCAGCGTGCGAGGGGTTCGTACTTTATGATACAAAAATAAAATGAAATTTTCAATGGATAGAGGAGCTACGTACCCACGTTACACAAAATATACGTGTTTTATTAGGGTGAGTACAGGTTTGTAAGGTGGGCTAGCATGGCTATAAACTATTATATTTGCTTATTCGTACTTTATTTTCTTACTTCAATCTTATAGATGTATGATAATTAAGTATTTCAAGAGAAATGGCCTAATTGGTAAAAAATAAGAACATAGGTTTTTCTTCATTTCATACTACAATACCTTTAGTGCTATATAGCTCCGCCTGTGTTACATCTAAACCAAAGGAATCTCAACATTTCAAACTTTTAAAAGGTGTCGTTTAGTTTTTAAATTTATTAAAGAAAAAACACGATCACTACGGCAATAAAACCTCACAAACTCGATTTTGTATCGAGTCGAGTGAGATCGTTCAGAAATTAGCAGCGGAACATCTGTTTCAATGTTTTAGATTCTTATAACCGAGTTATGTGCTCTACGCTTTCCTTCGAAGACTCTTTTACACTTTCCTCCTAACTTTAACATCGTTCGTAAAAATGTTATTTAAACAACATTGTATAGCAGTTCTTAGAATCAATTATAAGAAATTTGTTTACGAAAATTTTTTTCTAATTGTTAAAATGGCGAAAACATCAAGCCGGTATTTTAAAGGAACGTAACTGAACATTATTTCCCTACTGTCATAAATAATACAACATCTAACCGTGTAATTATTACTTAATCGTGTCGAAAGAAATAAATCTTTTTCTTTTTGTTTGAGGCGAAAGTATTTTCTATTCATTGAGTAATTCTAGGCTCTTTGGTGAAATACGAGCGTGATAAGAGAAATTTCGTCCGCCATAATTATTATAGCTGCGCGTTGTTTATAGTAGAAGGAACTCGTTTAATGTGACCACTATATTACGTAGTGGGCTGGCCGGGTGTATTTTAAATATTTTTATTCCGTGAAATTGCTGTATATTTCCGATGTTTCGCTTAATATTCCCATTATTTTTACGTATCAGATTGCGATAATTTGTACCGTCGAGTTTAGTGAATTAATGGCGTGGTCTAACCGCAACGCGGCTATCCGGGCGGATCCGGGGAAAACAGTAATGATCGCTGGGTGTGGCGTTTGACAGCTTAAAGCCTTTTTGCTCGATGACAGTCGTTTATGCAGTCTGTGCAGAGATAAGGACCGCTGCATTATCTGTGCTTTGCCGCCGTTTCTGATTTATGTCACCACTTTAAGGTTTTCAGCGCAGATGTAGGAGAATAATAGGATATACCAGACCAGTTAAGTTTTTAAATCGTTTCGCGAATTTACCTGAAACAAACAAAAAATACAATTTAATAAATTAATATACTGTAGAATGTAGAGCATAGTTTATGTCTACGATAAAAAATATCAATTCATAATACTCATAAGGTAAACAACTAAACAAGTGATAGGATTAATTTAGTTAATATGTGTGTTCATACATTGCAATCTTCATTTTATTTTCAGTATTCATATTAGCATTATATTTTATCTAAGATATATTTCTGCAAACACCTAAAGTAAATACGTTTAAACACAAATACACAGGCCATTGTACTCTTCCATCAAACGGACCGTTTTACGACTAGAATAAACTTATAATTACCCGAAACATTATTTTAATAAAATTTTTACAGCATTCTGCTACGTTAATGTACCATACGTCTCTTCAAATGATAATATTATCTTGAAATATGAAATTTTACGATTAATCTCTCGGTTTTATTTCACTTATTTAGACGATGCTTGCTTTAGTGCTTTTAATTCTTTGACTATAAGGTAAATAGGTTTTTTGTTTTATTTTGATGATTATAAGGTAAAAAATATGTTCTTCGTGTTATTTAATATTTTGATGATAAAAACAAGATTTTTCTGATTGATGAAATCTCGTTTCATAGGTATTTTTAATTATTATCTAGAATTATAATATATATATATATATTTATATATATAAGTATTATTTGAATTACTTCTTTCGAATTTCATGGGAAATATCTGTTTCAAAAATTAGTAGGTACTTACTTACCATATGAAAACACTCATATTTTCAAAATATTGTATTAATTAAAAGAAAAAAATTGCAACCAAAAATAGTATAATTTAACTTAGCTATAAAATTAGACAATAAAACGCTATTCTTTCCGGTTCATTAGTCAAAAGTTAATGAAATGTCCACGTTAATTCAAATTCACGGTTCTACGGTATAATTGTGAATTACTGTGTAAATGAATTACTTAGTTATAATTGTAACCATAAATATTTATTACGATTGACATTGTTGAGTTAGGGTAGTTGGGTTCGAATAAGTATGTGAAAAATGTAAAATTAGTCAATTATTTTGTGAAAGATATAGAACTATTTATTAAAAAGATTAAAGTTATGTTAGCCTTGTTAAAAAGAGTAGTAGGACATTTAAATTCCATCCTTCTTTTGTTTAAAAAAGTTCGCGAAAAACGCGACATGTATGGACATTTCTTTGTAGGTAATTGGCCCATGCAAATGCCTCACTTTTTATCCGAGTACAAAGAAACCAAATTATAAGTATTGAATCTGTCTACAGAACAGCTAAATTATAACTACTGCCTACCGGTCATATTTAGTTAGTAACGTAATACCTTCATCTGAATACAAACAGACACATAAAACAACCCCATCACAGTTTAAAAAGTAAAACAGAACAGCAATACTCTTTTATTTATAAATAATCTATCATCTTCACTCGCTGACTGATGAATAGAATCAAATGATATGAGATCCGATTTAGCTTTTAAGGGAATTGAATTTATATCTGCGATACTAAAATAGGTATCGTATGGATGTATGAATCCTTTTGTGTTACGTGGTGCAGTGGTTAGTTTATGCTGGAGGTAAGGGTGTAGGTTCGTAGCTATATTTGATTTTTAATGTTTTTGTCTGGGATAAAGTGCTGGAGAATTACATGTGGTTTGCTTATAAATATGATGTTGATAATAAAA
This sequence comes from Colias nastes, assembly GCA_907164665.1. NCBI lineage: Eukaryota > Metazoa > Arthropoda > Insecta > Lepidoptera > Pieridae > Colias > Colias nastes. The sequence goes on along the minus strand of CAJQZM010037385.1, from coordinate 40,764 downwards.
TCACGGGATTGCTATCTAAGTTTTAGAACTATCTAAATTAATTTATTTTAAAATTTTATACTATGCAAAATTTTGTTTAAATATAATATATTCACAACAATAAATAATACGTAATATATTATACAACCGATAAATATACGTACCTAGAATAATTTCAGTTTGTGTTAAAGAACAAAGAATATATACACCTACTGCGCTACCGTTCTATTTTACTTTCGATATTATAACTTTCAAAAGTCAATATCACTACTATAATTTATAACCCAGGAATAAATTATCTCTTGCTCTAGAAACCATGGCTACAGTAGGTACACGAATCCACCATCCATCATAATTTAAATCGTAATACGACACTCAGTTCAGTAGTTAGTGATTTACATAAACACGCTTATATATCATTGTAATAGATGAGCGATGATACTCTTTGGATAATAAACTCATGTCAAGTACTGGCCAGTTGGAATAGTTTCTTTTTTTAATTGATGCTTGAGGTTTTTTGACACTGGCAAGAAGTCTTCGCTCATTGAAATAATTGAAAAAAAATCGGAGGTTGTCGATTCGAAGCGTATTCTTCTGTCAAATTCAAAATTCATATTCGGAATCGTGGAGAATAGACAACCGATTAAAAAAACTTTTTAAATTTATTTTTTTAATGCATAGGTACATTTTATACAGCCAGTTAATAGAAAAATAAAAACAATATGCATCATAGAACGTTTTTCAAGTATCCAAGATTGATCTTACAATATAGTTCAGGTCAAGGTCACTAACCACTCGACCACTGGGTCTACAAAAGGGCGGTAAGCGGTCGTTTTTGTAAAACGTTAGTTTTTATTTATTTTATATAAGTTGTAGTTTCTTGTTATATTTATTATTTGCCGCGTATTGTTCTAAAACGTTAATTTTTACATAAGTTTAAGTTTTTAAGCTATTGCATAGCTTTTATCTCAGACTTTGAGCGCGGCGACCGAATGTAAAAATTCCGTAACGAAAAAACCTAACAACCCCCACTCCAACCGGCACAGCGATGCGATGCTATGCAATAGCTTTACTACGGCAGTCCTCGAGTGCCACACGTAATTTTTTATTGTAGTTTGCATGTGTAATGTGTATACTTTTATGCCGTTTTATTAAATAACATAAAATATAACTTTACTCATGCTTCTGCGTATACTATGAGCAAATCCACAGTTTCCAACTAGTATAGAGGTAATTTTATTCCCAGTATTCTAACATAACTAGCCAATAAAATGGTCTTAGATGGATAAAATGCTCGTATATACTAAAGCTGAGGATCGCGATTTTTACCGACGTATAAAAACTTTATGTGTCATCGTATATTCCAGGGATCTGTGATTTGCAATTAATTTTATCTAAATCTGTGCATCCGTTTAGTATCATTGTTTAATATTCAATTAATTGTTTACCTTCATTAGTAGACTTTTAAAGAGATTGTCGTACTTTAAATATTTATATATATATAACGTTATTGTTTATATGAAAGAAAATAAAATTGAGAGATTTTTCCATCTATATTAAAACAAGTAGATACTCTTTTAATTCCTATTTTTCTAAATAAATCAATTTTCACAATCTCCTCCCTGTACTACGTAATAAGCGAATCCCTATCACCTGTACTTAATAGTCCACAGACTATACAAAGGAGACAAAAGCCAACCCTTTGAGGGTAGGTTGAGAAAACTTGCACAATTAGCGCCTAGCGGTGTGTGAAAGGCAACAGGATTTATGGCGGATACACAAAGACTTCCTGAGGCTTTGATTTGGTTTGTTATTATATATTGTTCCGCTTATACTATTTAAATTGCTGAATGGATGCCTTTAGCTCATTATAAGGGGTAGTGGTAGAATTTTAACTTATAATGTATGATTTCGTTGAGACTTTAGATCAGAGGCACACGGTAATAACTATTCACTTACCTGTGCCTGTTCTCTCCTATGTAGTATGAAGATTGCTGATTGCACATTTTAAGTTCAATGTATGAATTATTATAATGATATACGTTTCATAACAATTTAAAAAGAGTCAAGTTATATAACGTACGAACTCTATAGTAGAACATACTTAAGAAGCGCTACGAATAGGCGTAGCTAAGCTACGAAAAAATGTAGAGTAAAATCTACGTTAAAAAAAAAACTAAAGAAATCACTTCAGTGAATAAATTATATGTACATACTATTTCACAAACAATCCCATATAATATATGATCAAACGAACTTCAGAGTGAAGTTCGATCATTATTATATGAATCGCTTCATTCGAAGATATTAACACCCACCACACCCTAACCCAAAGTTTTGTAAGATTACAGACTCTAAAAATAATGAATATCGTACAAAGCAAGCAAATACTTGTCAGGTCGTAATACCCTCAATTATAAAAAAAAAAAAATCTTAAGGCGTGCGTGGTTGCTAGCATTGAAAAAGGGAACTACATAGTAAATAATATCTGAAGAATGAAGCGATGAAATATAAATACAAATTAAATGAAGATTTGAAACTTTCAAACATATACACAACTGACGCATTAACATGATGTCTTATAGCAGATTGCATATAAATTCCAGTGAGAAAAAATTGCCGTCGCTTTTCCACACTTGACGTAACACTGCTTTAACATCAACAAAGTAGATAATTTGACAACATCGTTAGCAACAAAATAAACGAGTAGCAACAAGACTTGCATCAACAATTAGGGAGTGTTCCCAGGAGATCATCATTAGGGGACGGTGGCTGATTGATTACCTTACCTTGGCTACATTTTGCCAAATATTTATAAATCGTGATTTTACAAAGGAATTGTTCTTTTTGTCCTCTGGTGTATACCAAATAACATACAGATTAATATCTGTATGTAATTTGTATCATAGCATAGGTCTGCGATGTATATGATTTCTTCTATCTTGTGGAGTCAAATAAATGTTTTTTTTTTTCTCTAATTGGGAACGTATTAAATATAATTTAATATTGCGATATGACGATTGTGTTTTGTTTTGGTGGTGTTTAAGTTATTCCTTGATTTTAGTCGGATATGAAATACAATATAAACATACAATTAGTGTAAATTATTGTGTGAAAGTTTAATTACAATATTATTTAACGCAAACATTGAGATAATATTACTACGTATGGAGGAGACACCACGAACAAAATCTGTGCGCCATTTTTTTGCTCTAACTAAGTTTTAAAAATTATTATCTAGTTAGGTACTTACCGATGAAAGTTATTCCTTTGCACTTTTCCGTATTATTTGTATTATTTGTGCAATATCGTAACACACACGAAGGCATATTTGATGCGTTTCACTTTAAAACAAATAAAAAATGAGCGTGCAGTTACGCCATATGGCGTATGTTGAGCGGAACATAAGTGATGTAGGCGGTGTCGTCTCCATATGTATATCTCAATGAACGCAAAACGGAAAGTGCATTAAAGTTCAGTGATAAAACATAATGAAGGTAACTGCCTAGATAAATAAAGCACACGTAATAAAAACGATTCCTACAAAAACCACTCCGCGAAAATGGTCACTAAAAGAGAGTATTAGCACATAATACCAAGTTAGAGCTAAAGATTTCAATTTAAAGTTTGAACAGGTCTATCTGCTATCATGGGCGATAATTTATAGCAAGGGACAACGTTCAGGTGTTAGATTTATGGCTTTCCCGGACTTTAACAATTAATGAAGATACGAAAAGGGTTTGAAAATTCGCTGTTAATTCCTTGTATTGAGAGTTACTGGGTTTCGATTTAGGATATTTTTAGGTTTAGGTACGTGTTAAATAAATGCTTTAATAGTGTGGGTTATTTAAGTTCAAGTGAGTAGGACGGTTTATTTTAAATGGTGGATTGGTAGGATTGATATATTTCTTATTTGTTCGATATTGAAATGTTGCAAAACATGAAATTACAATGTGCTACACAAAGCTGACATTTTGTCTTTGTATTAATAAGTGTGTTTCTTTTTCTTTGCAAACGACTTTTACAGATTAAAAATTAGTACAATATCATGTCCTTTTAAAAAATTATAATCTTGACGTGATGCAATAAATATCGTACATATTCCGAAAACTCTATAATTTTTTTTTTGGAAAATAAAGAGGGTTCCTGTTTTAAGAGGGTTCCATAATTTTAAGGATATTTTTAACGCTAAATTATTCATGCCCCAGATTCTGTCCCATGCCGTTTGAAGTTATTTTCATAGTGGAGTGTCCTTCGGGTCAACGGTCACTTGTTATTGCTTAACAAGGCATTGCGTAACTTTGTGCTTAACATAGAAGAGAACTTAGGTACTATGTGCTTAACATTGGTTATTATTTCTGGATGAGCGTCTGTTTTAAAAGGGTTTTAGTTGGCCTGGTTTTTGGTTCAGTGGTAAGGGTGGTAAGGACAGAAAAAGGATTAAAAACTTCTGAATTACGTAAACATTTACACTAACACGTAAAACGTAATTTTACAAAATAATTGCATTCATAAAATATAAGGATGGTTCATAAAAGTCGAACATTTAAAGTGTTTTACACAACTTGAATCTTTTTTTTTTTTTTTTACTGTACAATAGGGGAGCGCTTGGCCACGATCTCGCCTGATGGTAAGCTGAGATGTGGCCTAAGATGGAGCGCGCTGCCCTAGAATGTACCTGTTCACTCTCCTCTTGAAGACCTCTAAATACCTAATATATCTAATATCTACCTATAAATTAATCATGTAACGCACAAAACGGTGTTGCAAATCAAAAACAACTATTTTTCCAAACAATGCCATCATTAACGGACAAGCAATTCCGACATTCTGTTCAGACATACAAAATGTTTAATCCATAAGATGTAGCTTGTGACAAGTGGATCTTGACTTTACTAATAAGCTGCTAGTCTCAACCGCGATCGGATTTTCACGTCGTATCACTTGGTTACATCTATAGGTGATAAGGCATAAGCGATAGCGATTCATTAAATTATTTATTATTTAGTTTTATAACACTGATTATAGTTGTTGATAATTGTGTTAATATATGAAGATAGTTATTGTATTTCAAATACAATATTACATTTCAGAATAAAATAATTATTCTCTTATAGTGAAATTACGTATACAAGCAGTTTCATTTTTTTTAAAGCTTATTGATTTCTATAGAAAAGAAGTATTATCTACCTAGATTAAAATTTTGAATATTGCTAAAAACATACACCAAGAGAAAACCAAAAGTTCATTTCATTGCCTTTTTGAAAAGCTGCAGTCTTATATCGCTTAAAACATCCCAAAACACATTTCCAAATATCAACTTATCCCATTAAAATCGACACATTACCATAAGCTTTTGTTTCACACCAAACACCAAAATCATCTCCAACCGCCAGTCGGAAATATAGCTGTCCAAACAGACGAGACCCCTGAATGTTCATTCATCACCCCCTCTCTCGTCTTATACCAGCGGTGGAGCGGGAGGGGGGGAGGTCATATAGCCTGGTCCCGGTACCTTTGGTTGTAAGACAGGTTTCACAGATGCGTCAATTAATTAAACTAATACAGGATTATTTTACGAAATCGGTTTTGTTGTTGGTAGTATCGTTTGTTGATATTTTTAAAGTGTAAAATGCTTGTTTAATTTTTCATGCACTACTTAAAAATTAGCTCGTGTTCAACGATTTGGAGATTTTGTTTTGTTTAAATTGTTTTATTTTGTAATACTTGTGTACATTGTATTATTAATGTAGAACAAGCTACTATCATATGACTTATATGCATTACATGGTTGTAATGCCTATAACTCATATGATAGTAGCTTGTTGCTTTAATATTATATCATTTACCGAATAATCCCATTTCCATTAATATGAATGCCACTAAATATGTAACATATAAATTAGAAACTGCGCAATCTAAACCAGCTAACCTACTGCTCCTAGTAAATTACTCAAAGGAATATGATAAAATTGTTTAAACTGCATACTTATTCAATGTTCATGAATGTATTCCATATAACATTTAGATTTAAGCGAAAATGTTCCATTAGCTTTAAAATCTTCATCATTAATGACATTAATGAATAATTTAAATAACGTTAATTAGCTGTCGTTATGAAAAGATAAATTATCAAAAGGATTCCGTGGAGGATCGCTTCGTATTGATGTCTACTTATTGAGTCAAATATGAAAGCTTTAACCAAACTGTGCTAGATTTGGTATAATATAATCGTCAATGAACTAAATCAATTTATAAAGTAGGCTTTATTCAAGAGAGATACAATGTGTATAAAATTTTATAAAGTGTAAAAGTCGCCGCATCGCACCGCCGCGTCGCATATTTTCTTATAGAACACGATAAATCACGAACAGATATTTAAAACGAATATACCTATATATTTAACACGAAAAATGACGTACTTCTTCAATAATAAATGAAGTAGAAAATATATAAATAAACGCTTTAGTTACAAGTAACAACATTTATTGGGTTTGATACGTTTTTCCTGTCCATATCTATAATAATTGGAAAAGTTTTCTCATCACATTTTCGTAATAGTATGTAGATACTAACTTTTAGGCGCGACTTGGATCACGTTACTTACGCTAAATTTTACATCCATATAATCTATATATAATATTACTTTTATAAGTTATATTGTAATTTAATAAGTATTTCTTGTAGGTACCTATAATATATCAAACTGAAAACATATATTATACCTATAAAAATTTATTAATAACGTTACAAATTTCAATGTAGGTAATTGAATTAAATAGGTACCTTCAGAGCCACAAAATTTAAATTAATTTGAAAATAGAATTAGCCGACATTTGACAAATTATTTTTTGCACAGATAAAATATGAAAACAGATTGTAACACAGTGTCATAGAGTAAAGAATGCGGTGGCAAAGAACCAACAACACTTGATTGGAAAGAAAAACATACGGGGTTAGTCCGCTCTAATATAATTAATATCAATTTGCGTTCGCAAGGGGCTCAACATATTTACCGTGGGGACTAAATAAGAACATTTATTTTATTTAAAGTTTTTAGTCTCATACAAAGCCGAAGAAATAATTATTAAAATACATACGAAACGTAGAATTCACGAGAGAAATCTAATTATTTTCGGCGCCATGACAGAAGCTTCCCGCGCTTTCGCTTCTAAAATGGCGGATGAATGGTGCGCGCGGTGTCAACAATACAGTGATATTATGAAGCGACAGGACGACGACAGACATAAGCCTTGAGCTTTTCTTATTTATATTTAGACAAGCAACGTTGTGCCCGGAAATTAATTTTCATTTTTCACCATTTAGTGAGGTTTCTTTTTTTTTAATGCCACTCTCGGCCAATTTCTACTAATGGGTGTAATATTAGAAATAGCTGATACTTTAAAACAGAGAAGAATTAGATTTGGTTAGCGAAAAAAGTCTAGGTGTAATAGCTTATTATTCGTGAAGTACTTTGAAATAAGATATCTGTAAATCTGTTAATTGCCGGTTATTTATTTAAAAGCATTGTGTAACTTTTACATCATACTCAATTACTTACACTCACAAATAAATCTATAAATAGTTTGCATAGACACAAATAAAAATGTATGTACCCATCAGCCAACGTAATCCGAACTTTAACTGAACGCCAATAAAAATCTATTTACAATTCGGCCCTGTAATATCGAAAGCTTGTCTATTAAATGAAAAACAATTTACACTAGGACAATCAACGTAGTCTATTGAGCGTGAACATACAGGGTGCGAGCCGAGAGTCATTCACGGCATCACCGAGTCAGCTGTATTAATATGTATGAGCGACACAGCCGATCACTGGCATGGTTACAGGTCCGAACTTAGAACTTTGGGGGCCCCAGATTAAATATTCATAACGTATCTCAATGTATAGGAAAAATAAACAGAAATGGTATGGTTTTTGTAAATGCATAAGAGGTTCATAAGACATGACGTGTATACGATGTAACTGAAAACAGGCGCAACAAGTCAAATATTATGAGAAGAAAATGATTGCAGAAAAATAAAAAATAAAGTCTCAATTGGACTACTGTGATATTTTGATATTAAATTTTCCTTTAACCAGGTAAGCATCATCGTTTAAAAATATTTTGTTGTACACGTTCTTTTTAGTTGAGGCAAAAATGTTATGTAACTTATTTGAAACGTTGTGGCCCCAGATCCATCCCTGTTCATTACACAGGACAACTTTATATAGAATCTTTATTATACACAGCGCTGAATAACTTATGAATTGTAAATTAATAAACGTCGAGGCGCCTTGACGATATTTCCACGTAAATAATGTGCTAAAGATGGCGGAAGAATAAGGATTTTGGTTTTATAGAATTTTTTAAAAGTACTTAGAGTGCTTTTTATGGTTTGTCATCATCGGTGAATTAATATTCCCCCTTATGGTTAGGCTTTGACAATGAAATACTCTTAGGTAAAATCATGGGTGATTGATTAACTAATCCTACATAACAATTAAAGTTGGATAGATAGGTTCTAAATGCCTGAAAAACTATATATATCTTTTAGACGATATTAATCACTTTACTATCTTACAGGTCTAATCAATTAGAAGCTAAATTAAAAGATTCAATAGACGGGGCCTCAATGTATCATTTACAGGCACAACAACAAATCAGTTGTACTTCTTGCAATACATCAATCTCTCTTGAAATGTTCGAAGCAGGTTAGGGTAGCAAGCGGGCATTAGAGGCAATGCATTTATAGCAACTAATTATGGGGGGTGGTCCTCTGTTACTGTATCGAATAAGGGATATTTGATTAATAGTAAGTAATGGACAATGCTTTACGGTTAGCTGCTATGAATCATGCTTAATTGCTCTGCAAGCTTAGCTTACGTTTGATAGTGTTTTATCAATTTTCGGAGTTTCAGGCGATTAATGGATTTGAATTTAGGCACTAATGTTTGAAATAATAGGAAGTTCATAGTTTAAATATTTTGTTAGGTTTCTTTTAATAATTGGTAGAGAACTATTAATGGAGTACGTATTTTTGTAGATAACTTGTACGGTTCTTTGACTGAAGCCTTTTCAAATTCTATATTTTTAGTTGTATCGTATAATATTAGGTTAATTAATTTTGCGTATTTTTCGTGGAAAAATACTACGTTATTTTATATGTTGGATATATAAAACGTCGAAGTATTTTATGTTATTTAAGAGTGTTATAAAAAGCAATGTTTAATAAATAGTTTAGAATATTTACATAGTTTTTATATTCGAGTTGGAAATTATGGAAAAGTTAAGTTTAGTATTAAGAAGGTAGTTAGTTGTAAAACCCTTAAAAGAACCTCTGAAACCATGTTTCACAGAATCCAGACTAAAATAAAACAATATCAAAACGTATGATAAATAAAAAACTATTTTATTAAACATAACACAATTGAAAATTCGTAAAATATGAAATTTTAAAAATATCGTGTGTAAAAATGCATATGTAATTTCCTTTTCATAGCTACGGGAATGGCATGATAAATGTGTATTGTTACGTTTTATAAATATTAAACAATGTTTTAATAATAACAATACATCACTTTTATGGTATAATTCAGATTATATTCAGGTAGAGGTGGTTTTAATGCTTTCCATTATATAACAGCGAATTAACTTGTTATTACTTTGTAGTTCATTCAAGTCTTTGTTCTTGATTGGGAATTTATTAATGTGAAATTCTATTTTAATGTGAAAAGAAGTTTAGAATTAACAGATAGAAAATATGACTGTTTGGAATAGAGAATTGATATTATTATTTACTTATCTAGGAGCTGCATGGATATTTAATATTTATTCACTGTATGATTAATGATGATTATAAGAAAAAAAAATTACATCAGGGTATTGAAATTTCTTACGCATTTTAGGCGAACTGTTCATACTTTAATCACTATTTTAGTATTATTTAGATTGAAGGTATTTCGTTCGAATATATGTACTTTATATCTTATTATCTAAACATTAAAATATTAATTTATTCACATATAATTACTAACTTCCTTTATAACTCTAAGTACCATCTGTGCTTCTAGGGTGACCATGTGCGCAATACACATCATATGGCCCAATATTAATGGACCCCGCCCACACCGGATTATACAGTTTTCAAATTCCCCTAATTACAAGGCAGAATTGTCACCCTAAGCGTAGGAGTGATTTATTCCACTCATCTATCAGACTTTTGGGTGACCATGATTTAGAATTCTTGAGTATAAATTTAATGACTGTTTTTTGTGTAATTCTGGATGCTATTAATTAAAATGTAAACATTATATATTACTGCAATGTATGAATAAAGGTGAAAAATATATTATATAATTATGAAGTCAAAATATTCATATTTATGTAATTTTTGTCACAAAGTCTCTTGGGACCTTCTTTAGACCGTTAAAAATATCACACACATATAATTTCCAAACCAAACGTTCAAAATGGCTACAATTCTAACTAAATAATCAAGCCTTAAAATACAGTAATCTCGTAGGTATATCCTACCCCAAACAAAGCTACAAGGCGGGCCAAAATAAAAGCAACATCCCAAAGGACCACTTGTCACTATCGAGAGCTGTACGTAATTAAGTTAGCCATTAATGTTGGCCCGCAGTGCAATCACGACTCCACCAGAAATTGTTGATGTACGATGCTGTTTTTACCTTAACCTATGACGAGACTATTTTGCACGTACCTGTAATGAAAGAATAATAATTTGTTAGTATGATAATTTACGATATACATAAAAAAGTAGAAACTCTTGAGTAACAAATAGAATCAATTAAAAGTCGTTGTAAAAATGGCAAACAGTAGTTCTTGAAATAAAACTGTTTCATAATATCCAGGTAGTTAAAACAACTCAATAAAGGTTTTATTCTAATGTGATGTTTTATGTGGTTTTGTGCTACATAAATTAGGTTCAGATGACAGACCGTATTATAGGTAATAGTATGGGAATAGGTATGTAGTTAATATATAATCACAGAAAGATGAGGCTTTCGTTTTTATCCAACAAAACCCAATTATAACAAATACAATAGAGAACCATTAAATCAACTTATCCTTTCACACTACGCAATCCGCAATTCCGCCAAAAATCCTAACTCAAACAGGACAGTATAAAATGGCGATACTTCCGGTCGAACGGCGGATATTCGAGAGGCCTCGAATATTCTATTTTTTATCCACCTTAATTATCTTTTGCAAGTTTCGGACCATCGCGCACGGTTTTCACAATTTACGTTCTATGTTCTTGTTGAAAGGTTTATTTTCCTTTAATTGATTTATTATCACTCTGACATTGAGTTTTGGGAATGAATTTAATATTTCAGCTGAATTGTTCCAATCGTATTCTAGTAAGAATGTATCGATATTAAATGGGTGGAAAAAATGATGTCTAGATGTCTAGCTTTCAGGATTTAGTGTCAAGGTTGCGTAGGAAGATTACGAAAAATACAATTACGATAATTGTTTTCTAATGTTTACAAAAAGAAGCAAAAAAACTCACTGTTCGTTCCACTTGTATTTGTGTACAAAAATTGAAAGGCAACTTTGTACGCGAATAAAGCAACAAAAAATATTTGACCAAAATATGAACTGAAACTAATTTCAGCGGACCAAATTTTTAAATTGGAGTGAACAAGCAAAAACATCGGCGTAGCGTTGTCAAGGGTCATTATATAAGGTAACTGTCGTGAATCCTATGAAAAGATGGTGCTAATGACCTCTGAGAGTCGTTGTGGAGATCGGCTTTAACTTCTATTTTTCGACCTTGCTAGACTGGATTATTCTTTGGTTTTTGTGCTCCATTTCTCTTGACTTGCTAATTGCGAGATAATATTGTTAACGGAAGATATTTTATGTTGTTATCTCGGCATTTATATAATTATGTAAATGGTGTTTATTATAGTACTTTTGTTCTTGGATAAGATATTATTATAACAAGTAAAGTTGTATTAAAAAGAGATTGTAACGTTATTTATTCATTGTGTTAAGACGTTTACTTATAATCTTACATTAATAATAATCCTTGAGTTTATGGTCAACCTTTCATGATAGATTATTCTAGATTATGGCGAAATTTGGCAATTCAGTCTATTAAAACACGAAAACGTCACGTGCTATTTTAAAACGAAAGGACGCTTTAAAACGAAAAACGTTAATTCTATTATAATTTCAACAATAACATGATCTCGAAATCTTACAAAATCCTCCAGAATATGAAATAGGTGCTCCGTAGTAAAATTGAAGATATAAAAATGCACCAACTTTCCCTTCTATCAATTACTTCGTGTAATCTGTCTGATTGTTTGTGCTGAGATTGCTTTTGCGAATCTATTTTTAACATTAATTATGGTTTGCGTTCCGTTTCTAATGATATGTTTGAACTATGAAGCTTCTTTCTTGATTGTAGTTTTTGATCCTGATTGAAAGATTCGGTTCAATATGCATTTTAAGATGGATTTTGTAGGAAGATTTTGATCTTAATAAGTACCTAGTTTATATTTTTCGATTTATGATTCGAATTTTTAGATGGTTATAATGGTTTTTTTGATAATTTTATTGAAATTTTGAGATCAAGGATTTGTTGACGTTAAAAAGTAAGTTATATCGCGAAATTATGGTAATTTCATAAACATTAAAAGTTGCCTTATAACAATATGGAAATAAAAATAAACCTAACGAAAATCTTGACCTTTATCTTATTATTTTTGTACTTATATAAAAATTACTTCCGTCTTGGAAGTACAGTACTCAATATACGCACAAACACACTGAAACAATATCACGGATAATAATATTTAATTCCCTTAAGCACAAACGTAACACATGTGAGCGCACCCCGCGCCATGTGCGAAACGAATTTACATGAAAATCCCTTCACGATATAAACGCCCTTTACACTGTTGCAATAAGCTCTAAATTCGAACGAAATAATATTTGTAATGGAAATAATTAGATATTAAACGCACTTAATACGAACAGAGTTATGCGGAACATTTCGTACATAATGTATGGGATTGAATTGTACAAGACATTTTGTGAATGGGAATATTATTGTTATTCACTATTTTAAGCACCTAGTTAAGTTAATTGGAATTATTAAGTACACTTCTAAATACAATATTATCATTGGTTTTGTCTGTCTAGACATTTATTTACACTATTTGGAGTTATCACAACAACATAGTATAAAACAAAGTCGCTTTCTCTGTCCCTATGTCCCTATGTATGCTTAAATCTTTAAAACTACGCAATGGATTTTGATGCGGTTTTTTTTAATAGATAGAGTGGTTCAAGAGGAAGGTTTTAGTATATAATTTATTATGTTTTAGACAAAGCGGGCGAAGCCGCGGGCGGAAAGCTAGTTCCTAGTTAAAACAATGTAAAATTTTTGTTCGTCTATTTAGTCGATAAACTCTACTACAGTTTAGACTTATTTCGATGTGATTTTCTTAAGCAGATAGCGATTGAACTAGCAGTTACATAATGTGTACCTAAAAAATAAAGACGAGGAAGAGAACTAGTTTCGGACATACGAAAATAAACATTGTTTTCAAAAAGCCCCCAGAAAAATTTAAAATAGCTTACACTCCCCCATAAACGACATTTCAAGGAATCTTCAGTAAAGAAGGTAAAAACATTAAAATATTCGTATCTCATAAATTATTGGAATTTTGTCATTAGAGGGACTTATATTAATACACATTCGACGAACTAAGATCCCCGCAATGAACATTCTATCACGATTCATAATACTTTACTTAATACTTTTATAATCAAGTATTTTAATATTAATCTTGAGTGATTAGATACATAGGTACAGGGGTGGTAATATTGTATTATTAAACTAGCCGCTTTCTCTGGATTTGTGCGGGTTTTTTAATAGAGACCAAATTTTAATAACTTCTCCTGTACCTAGTTATTCAATTATAACCAATGTTACAGAAAAAACATCATATTTTTAATACTTTAGAATTTAAAATGATTATATTAGGTGTTTAAACTACATTATTTGTAGTAAATTGTGTAAAATATTTATTTCTTTTTACCGCAAGACCTACTAAACTCAAATAAAAACGTGATTTCACCAACAAAATCACCAGTTAAAATATAACGAGTTGTTTATGTGGATTCTGTCATATTAAACGTCGCGATAAACGACCGTTTATATTTGAACAACGTTTATTAAGATTGTGAAATTGGGCCTCAGTTTTATTTGAAAGGCAGGTAAAAAGGAATTTTATTTAGAAGTTTACCAACGTAACAACAAGTTTTAATTTTATTAAAGAAACAATGATTTTAATTAAACGTATAAGTAAAGGATTTTCTGTACTTATAATAATACACAATAAGATTTCTAAAATGTATACTTTACTAAGACAAAAGTTAAGCGATAAAATTAGTGTACTTCTTAAGTTTTAACTACCTATAGTAATAGTTTCTTTCAATTTGGCTACGTCTCGAAAGTCGAAAGCTCCATTACCTACTTATATCATATATGTAGGTATTTTGTATTAATTATAATACGTACGATAGTAATTAAATTGTGAAAATAAAGCTTGTACATTCCATCACAACAGTCACTATCACTTTGCGAGACTGATTAACTCATCCCAAAAACTACTAAACACATTTCGATGAAATTTTGCCTACTGTACTTAACCTAAACTACAGTTATAGGTAGACATCGGATTATATGCACTAACAAAATGCCAAAATATGCATGCA
>CAJQZM010037385.1:3191-25620 GCA_907164665.1 Colias nastes | reverse complement strand
ATGCATTTGCATATGCAAATATGCAAATGCATATAATCCGATGTCTAGTTATAGGTATACGTGATAAATCAGTTTAGTACATTTGCTCGTTAAATAGAAAACGCTTCGAGATCCCTCTATTTCCCCTGCACTTGACATATATTTTATTTGCACGGAAATTGAACGGCAGACATTCGAAATAGACAAGACATAAATGTCACGATATTCTAAAAAAAAGATTATTATTTTCGCGGCGTTCCCGCTGTTTTGAATGATATATTTTTCTTTATTTGGCTTTTATGATGTGACAACATTCTGAATCGAATTCTCAGTTCATATTTTATATATCGTGAAAATAAAGAACTTCTAACTTCCAAAAATATTATAAGTAATAAAATGTATAGATATATTATGTTTGATAAAGGCGCTAAATGTAGTTTGAATCGTTATTTGAACCTATAGATAATATCTCAACAATACTACCTACTTTCTTATTTTCCAAAAATTTCCTTGTCCTAGAACTAGTTGAAATGAATTCGAAACGATTTTGTACAGTTTTTCTTTGTTAGAAGGTTGCACTTGCAAAACAATAATTTCATCTTTAAACATAAACTACGTACTACGTACTACTACGTAAAAAGTACATTTTTAGCACGAAAACTGAAGAAAAAGACCATTGAATTGATTGCACCGTGTTCACCACACATTAAAACATACAAAAAGAGCAAGAACTCAAATTATACACAACCCATTAGGAGAGCGACCAATATCGCTTTAAATGTGCTCCAATCAATCATACCCACTGTCTCTCGATTTATCTCTGAAGCCATACCACAGAATACATAATAGTAGCTAAACGCTACAGAACGGACACTCTCCGCCTCCCGCCAAAATTAAACTTACCTCACCCCCGCGCGATCAGACATAAAATGGGCCATATTTTTCTGCAAGGACGATACGCAACGAAGATTGACAACATTAATCAAATTGACTTAAAGTAATTTTATTATTTTGGATTTGTGATTATCGTTTTTCGTAGAAAATGGTTAGATATTGTGCTGTTTACGGATGTATTTCATCAGAAAAACGCGAATTTTTTTTTACGCTAGTCACAAATGTGCCAACCATAAAGCGTTAACACACACATTTGCAGTCTCTACAGTGTGACTGTCAAAACGATCATTTTGTATGGAGTGTCCGGGGTGTGGCCATACATTAAAATGAGAAATGTAAACCTATTCAAGCGAAAATGAACATTATTGTTTTAGAGATATAAACTATATTGGCGTAGCGAAAATATACGTGTGAAGCAAGTTAGTTGTTGGTGTAAGGAGGTTTTTCAATTAGCGATGACGGTAATTCGCTTTTTAATTATCCATTTAACACGTAAAAATAGTATTTTGGAATGGATTAAAAAGTAACTATAAAATATTTATGTAGTGTAAAATACACGCAAATATTTGTACCAATACAAAATTTTGAACAAAAACCGATCAAGGTTATTTAAAAGGAGAGGATGCTGAAATTCATTTAGATGAGAATTAAATTAGTTTCGTACTTCTATATTTAAAGTACGTACCCTTCGATTACTTAAGAATGACACCTAATAACTACCTACTTCCCGTTATTTTCTGCATGCAGATGGATGGATGGATCAGATATGAAGTACTATATTTAACCATTGAACTGCACATAACTAAAATACTATATATAATTATAAATATTCAAAGCATCACATAACAAGAAGAAAGCCTAGAGACAAGGCATCTCACTTTTACCAACATCAATCTATACTTACTAATATTATAAAGCTGAAGAGTTTGTTTGTTTGTTTGAACGCGCTAATCTCAGGAACTACTGGTCAAATTTGAAATATTCTCTCGGTGTAAGATAGCCCATTTATGGAGGAAGGCTATAGGCTATATATCATCACGCTAAGGCCAACAGGAGTGGAGCACTACGGGTAAAACCGCAGGGCACGGCTAGTACTGAATAAGTGAATAGTCAAGAAAACACACATTAACTGACATTTCCGTCAGTCAATCATAACACCGTATCTTAGCTATGAAATATTATCCCTCTATCCCATAAACCCAGCCTTACACCGGACAGGTCACAGGAGGTAAAAATAAATAAAACATGACCATTTCCCTAAAACAGTTCGCTGTGGACATCTTTATAAGCTACCCCTTAGAGCACTGAATTAAATAGCTGTATATAACTGTTAAACTGATCCTAAATTGCGCAAGTGAAGGTTTTCGTAACTGAAATATAGAATAGAATTATATAAGGGTTAAATGATACAGCTTGAATTATCTTACAATAAACATATGCCTATACTAAAATGCAATATAGAAAAACGGATGGTGTTATCTCCTAGCGTATAGCAGCGTAGTACTTTTAGAAACTAGACTTAAATCTTGCCTATTCATTTTCTGAAAGTAATACTTCCAAAAAACCTATTATAGGTATATTTATTCCCATAGAAGATATAGAATTTGGTTTGATAATACTGTTTAGGGAATGCTCTATTATAGAAGGAATTGCAAAGCTCAATATCATATTTAACATTTACATTATGGTCGCTATAAACATTACCGCTTCGATATATGAAAATAAACAAAGGGATTCAAATGTATCACCGTAAACGCTTTATAACAAAAATCGCGGACATAAAATAAAAACGGAATTAAAGGCTAAATCGGTAGACAACCGCAAAAAGCCATACCGCGAAATTTAGACTGGCGAAAATAAAACAATAAACGGGATTATTCATTTATGCGTGCCCCGTTCCGTACGTACCGCTTCCGTTAAGGGACAGACAGAAAAACGAAACTGTGGAATTCTAAATTGATCTCTGGGTTGCGACAGAGCGGTTTGTGGTCAAGGTCTATAGGGAATGCAGGGTCGAATATGACACAGGCCATTTATAGAGAAAGAGCAATTTTTGATGTATGGACACAGTTTCGGATTGATTGCACGCTTGAGAGCAACAGAGGTTCAAATAATACATATGGTTCTACTAGCAGTGCCCCGTGGTTTTACCCGAATTGCTCCGCTCCTGTTGGTCTTAGCGTGATGATATATAGCTTATAGCTTTCTTCGATAAATGGGCTATCTACGACGACGAAAGAATTTATCAAATCGGACCAGTAGTTCCTGAGATTAGTACGTTCAAACAAACAAACTGTTCAGCTCTTCTTCAGCTTTTTAATATTATAAGCATAGATAGGCTTTTTGTGTAAAAAACTTGGACAAAATTTATATGCGGTTGGGCTAATAGAAGTTATGATTATTCCCTTGCAATATAACATTATACACTAGCCTTACTAGTTGTGCAAATACACGCATATAATTCAACACAGATATGCCTGAAATTCTAGCTATAGTTAGGCATAAATACCTTATATATATAACAGCACAATACATTGGCGCATCAATCAAACTCGTCTGCTGTGAACATTCATCTTCCTCTAAACCTGTTATCCGTCATGTATTTCCTAGACCTCTAATAGTTTATAATACAAAAGGCAAGGTAGAAACCCCTAAGGATATTAAATGTTTTAAATGTAATTAGCGAAAGAATCGTCATTTATTAAAAGAAAGAAAACATGTCTAAGTGAATCCGGACAACATCTTGATAATTTTTTTAAACGTCCAAAATAATTTACTTTGAAAGGTACAGCTAAATAAGCTATATAAAAAATCACTCACACAAAAGTTCTACACAACGCAGGTTTTATTAATTGGCAGTTAACAGTTAACACAAAACCATACAAACAATTGTATCGTCACGAGCCATCCCGGATTCGAACCCAGACTAATAACCACCAAAATACTGAACAGATAGCTAAATTAAATCATGCCACACAATGAAAACATGAATTATATTCGCATTTCAATTTTGGGATGAGTAATTCGAAAGTCAAATTGATTATGGGATTATGACGAAACGGTCTGCAATAATATTATACCAATTTGACGCTAGATTACTTTTGAACATCTGTAAAAACTATTACGGTATAGATAAAGTTTGTACCAAGCAGCAGCAAGCAATACAATCGAATCAAAACGTGAACAAATATAAATTTTGGTGTAGCATTAAATGTAGCTTCTGCAGAATTCTTACTAAAAATACACTAACGATGTTCAATAGAATGGTAAGAGAAAACCTCGGATAAAACACAAATGCGAGCTCAACGAAGGCACACGTAATAATTCTCTCAATGTTGAAACCTCTCCAATTATAATGACATTCACATTGAATATATCTTTCAATGTCACAACAAAAAGTGGGACACATGGAGTGCTATTTATTATACAGAATATTCAAATGTCACAGCTAGATTCGACGTCGCATGCAGCAAGATGCAGCCCGCATACTTAATGATCACTTTGCATATGATTATTGTATCCATCTAAGATGCCGAGCTATGCAACTTACCTTGGGATCTAAGCGAGATGAAGTAAGGTGATGCATATAATCCTGAAGTTAAAGCTACAGCAATTAGAAACAAAAACAATAGTAATCCCTTTCTTAATGTATCTTACGTGACAGATTATAAAAGTTCCATATTTTGATTTTTGCATTTGATATAATGTTTCTTTATATTTCAAGCTTCAATATTAAAAGAGCATACACCACAAAGTACAGAATTTAAAAGCGCAAGTAACTCCAAAATGATAACAAAGAGACGTAAAGATTCACAAGAAATATTCTTCATATTTCTCGCAGCTTCTCAACTTAAACCATATATTTGAAGTGCAGACAATTCATTTTTCAAAGCGATCGCGGTAGAGTTGGCGCGACTTGGGAACTTTGCTGAAGTTACTCGTAAACTCCGATATTCGGATCCGTTCGACCGGTACCAGACTCGGTTAAATTTCATAATTCCACTCCGCTCTTACATCGTAATATATCTTCGGGGGTTTATATATTTCTTTGTGTTTATTGTTTACATTTCTACTTCCGACGCTTCAATACTTTGGCAGTTATAAACGATGTAAAGCGTTGAAGTTTATTTTGCCATTAATAAAAAATACATTTATTGTGGATGACGATGGGATTCCATTATTTATGAGCGAGGTTATTACTTCAGAAGATTCATTTTTAATGTAATAATAAAAATTCGGTTACATTACTTACTTTGTAAAACATTTCCTTGTAAAATTTTCAAAAACGTTCGTAAGAAAGCATATGATAATGTGGTTATAAGACTTTGTGCTGTCATTTCGGTGTGCTCACGTCTCGATGCCGTTGCTGACGGTAATTTAATCGCAGAGAATATATCCCAAGGTATGTGTCTCAGAACCGCATTGGCAACGGTTGTTGGCGGGCTAAAGGACGTATAGTGATTTTAGGTGTCTCACAGGGAGTTATATTTGGACTACTACTCTTCTGTATTCACGTAAACGTTCAACTGCCAGTTTAGACGTTTAACATTGAAAAATAATTAAATCAAACGTAACTTATTTGAAGTGACATATTTTTGGTAATGATCATTTAATCTTTAATAAGGTAAAGTTAGGAATGCAATCAAAGTTTTATGTTGTAAAATTGTTCGCGTGAGAACAGCGTGAAAGCATTATAGTATGGTTTTATATGATTCCGAAAACGAAAAACTTTTGGAATCCGATATGAGATGCAAATAGACACCGTACACGTTCGCTGAATAAGCTAACACAAAAGTTTAGTTATAACAACTTAGGATAGCAGGAAGAAAATTAGTTTCTTTGATTGTTTTATGCAATAAAATACAAATTAAACATATAAATGTCACATAAAATCATTCAACCAAATAAGATCCTACTCAATAAAATTTAACAAATGTAATTGCCGAAAACCGATTTTTGAACAGAAAATAAAAGTGGCATAACATTGAAACATGTCCATACATCAGAGGCTCCAACTCATTTGGATATTTACATAAGAACATTAAGTACATTATATGAGTCCTTTGAAGATCACACGTCTAATTAATGTATAGTAATTAATTTACGCACCGCTGGCTTCTGTGGAAACTTGGTCTGTGAATTCATGCGAACAACATCTGGGTATGTTTAGATTATATAGATTTTAGAACAAGTGCTCTTTTTATTGGTGTCGTTGAAGCTTTAACATCGAAACATATGGGTATACTCCTATGTTCGTAACTAGCTGTCCGCCCCAAATTCGCGAATTTTAAACAAGGATACATAATATGAAAAAATCGCATGTATCCTGTGTAAGTCAGAAATAAAGTGGCTTTATGCTGATGATAGATTATTGAAAATCGAAGGTAGTTTTTGAGTTTATTACAAATACCCAAATTGGATTGAGTAAATTGATTTTCATAATTTTGGTGTAATTTAAGATCAAAAACAATTCGTAAAGTGAACTAGAAATACAGAACTTGGTAGAAATGATGTTAAAAATATGAGATTCAACTAGATATGTAATTTAAGGTAAATGTTTCACGCGCATTCACTTATTCATAATGACACGAAACCTAAATATGAGGCAAAATTTATCCACATTTGGTTTGGAGTAACCATTTAATCTAGCTCTTGAAGTAGGTCAGTAGAGTAACAATAACTGTAAAAATATTGTAAACTACGTGAAAATATAAGTTAGACATTTACCTAATTAAATTGAAGTTATTGCTCTCTCTTCTGCTTGCCTGATAGATAAATGGCAGAGTTAGAAGACCGCTTTTTATGAGATACATCTTAACTAGAAAGTAGACTTTAACAAGCGGTATACAATAAGATAAAAATTTAATAAATAATTCTGAATTCTCACTATGAACATTCAGCAAAATACGAAACACTCGTATATCCAAAACTATTGCTTATATTGAGTGAAAATATTCAACGAAGAAAATCCCCAGAAAGTCGTGGATCCCCTATCCTCAGGTGACTTCATAAAGCCTAGACCGCAAGATAAACTTAGGAACGGCTATATTTACCTCTCTGCAAATTTTGGCAAACTTATATTAAGATGGTATGTTTGATAGTGTGTAATGAGAAACCGGAGGAGCTAATAAGTCTTCTGATTCTAATAATGAAGAAAGTTCGTCAATTTTGTTTGATCTAGATAAGAACACGTGTTTTCATACAGATGTAGATTTAAAGGAATGGAGGTAGGGTTTAACAGATGGCTAATTGCTTCTTTGAATAAGGGCTGATTTTTCAATCCTTGGTTAATACGTTATTCGTCGAATAACGTATTAAACTACCACTTCAAAAATGTATTCTTTGCCCGTCTTTGACAGTTTACGGGTGACATTTTAATATTATCGTGTAATACTTTATTGGGCGGATAAGTTTTAACCATGGATTTAATTGTATTCGCAAAACGAAATGAAAACACGACGAATTTTTTATGTTGTTATTTGTGTAAGGAGTGCCTGTAGGCTGAATAACGTAAATATAAACAAAGTTTCTATGATAAAAGATCTGGAGCGAAAGCCAATCGACAAAAACTATAACAATCCTCACTACTACGGATAAAAGTTTGCATAAAATGTGCTTAATATTGAACAACATAAAAGCCATTCACATAAAATGAACAAAGCGATAAATTAAGATTGTCGCAAACAAGATATCAAAAATTCAATAGTTTAAAACGTTGCATTTGCCGTTCTTTCAAATGGAAATATCATTTTAGCCAAGAATACAACTCGGAATATTTTCTTTATATTTGAATAAATATTCTCTTGCTGCAATAACTGTGTGCAATGATACTGTTAACATTTACACATAAAACACACTACAAATATTATACGATCCTTAAATATAAGCTGAAACGTATTGCATTATTCGCTGAACCTTATTCGCTTTGGTATTTTTAATTGAATTTCTATTATGGAATGTCCAACACTAATTGATATACTGCTAATCGGTAACATCAAATGGGGATCGGATATTGCGGAATAGTTATGGATTCTAATATTAGTGTGTCATAACTAGAGCCTGATTAAAACATTCACTACCATTTTTGTACTTTTAAAATTAGAACTGATTATCATTATTTTTTTTTGTGTTGGTACCATAGATGTAAAAATTACTTCAGCATACACTGTCTTTTTACAGTTTACGTGAGTGAGTGCATATAGCTACTACAAATTACTGCTATCAGCGAATATAATTCTAGACCACTCAATACAACATTGGTATCTCAAGAAACAAACAAGAACAAGTTTCCAAATCAGCGTAACCATGCGCACAACTTTACCGGATTAATCCAGTTTCTATACCAGAACGTCCCGGTTGTAATCCAGTTCGGGGCGGTTAGAGGCGGTCCGGTCCGGTTTTAGCCGGTTATATCTGATTTGAAATTATAAGCGATGAGCTACGCTTTACTGTTTCGCCGCAGTCGGGGGATACAACTTGCTTTGCGGACTTCTTGTTTGTTATTTTAGTTAAATATTAAATTTAAGACTGTCTAGATTGATTTTGTTGCATTCAATTTTATTGTGATTAATATTAAAACAAAAATACCGATTGAAAGTTGATAAAATGACTTGTACTCGGTCTCGTGTACATCTCAATTCGTATTAAATTTAACAAGGGTAATAAATTACATCTTCATAAAACATGAACCCTAAAATGCCCGCCAAAAATGATTACCCCAAAGATCAATCTTGCGAAACATAGCACTGAACTGCCATTATATCATTAAAACACCTCGTAATGTGTTGAGACGAAGAAAATTGCTTCCAATTATGTAAGATGGCCACTTATTAGAAGTTACAATGAAAGCGATACCGTTAACACTTGAACTATTAGTTAGATGTTAATACTACTACAGTCAAGTATAGAATCAGTTGGCTGCTGAAATTACTACCTACGCGTAATGTAGCTTCATTTGAAGCTTGTTATAGGAAATACGAGTTCATTTGCTTCACAGAACTGCATTTTCTATGGGAGTTTTAACATTATTTTTCAGGGAATTGTTTGATGTATTTTACTAGTTGGATTTGTTACTTTTTGTGGTAACAACAAAAGCTTTCTAGTCACACCTTTGTAAATTCGGAAAAACATTCTCACGTAGGGATTTTAACAGCAACTTTCATGGAATTATTTAATGAAATTTCACTATTCTAGCTGGATTTGAGATAATGAAATTTGTGCTTACTGAATACTGATAATACCTACCTTTTCAGTGACAGTTCTGCGAATTCTGAATTATTGGAGGTTAATAAAAAATAATGTATGCTTTACATTTGATACCTGGCTTTTTATTAACCCACGTTTTTATCACGTTACCTGTATGAATTGAATGATGGGTTGAATCTTTATAATTGGGAAGAATTAAATGTTATATTTTTCACTTGTAATAATATATCGTATACATTTAAAGACTAGAAGGTGTTGAGGCATTTAATCCTACTAATATTACGAACGCGAAAGTTTCTAAGAATGTTTGCATGTTTGTTACTCTTTCATGCACAAACAGCTGATCTGATCTGTATTAAATTTGGCACAGAGATATATCATTGTCTACCTTAGCACATAGACTGAAGACCACGCGAGTGACACCGCGGGTTCCAGCTAGTGTCAAATTATAAACATCTGGCTTCGCCCGCTTTTTCTAAAGCCTTATAAATTATATACTAAAACCTTCCTTGCGAATCACTCTATCTATTAAAAAAAGCATCAAAATCCGTTGCGTAGTTTAAAGATTTAAGCATATATAGGGACATAGGGATACACGGACAGAGAAAGCGACTTTGTTTTATACCATGTAGTGATAAGAACTTTCCCAGTTTCTCACCGCCATATTTTTATCCATAAACAATTGTTCAGTTAAACGCACCGTGGCAAGTGTTAGCTACACCGGGGGACTATAATCATGGCAACTTTGCGTCGTATTGCAATGTGAACTAATTGGTTCATACCTTGTAATTTGCATTGAGCGGCTGCAATCAAATGCACTTCATTATCTGCCGGTGGCCGGCTGAGGATATGATATGGTATACTTTTTGTTTTACATTGTATTTCCGTTAAGATACGATGTGCGATTTTATTAACCTGTAGGTACTTTAACATACCTTTTAACATAGATAATATATAGGTGTCGTGGCCATATCGTAAATTTGCTCATTTCATGATATGATTGGCCATTTCACGAAATGGTCGCATTTCGTGAAATGGCCAATTTAGTTTGGCCACATCATGATGTGGCTTGAGCAGATCAATGATATGAAATCGTTTCACGATATGGCCAACTAAACGCGCGGTTTTTTCATGAAATGATCAAAATTATTTGATCATATCGTAAAATAGTTACATTAATCATTGGTAGAGGCGCTGCAAGCTCTGTGTTTATGTGATAAGATGGCGGCCGCTGGCGAAAATTTAATTATTCGCAGTTAAAAACTTCATAATTCGTTTAATAACAATATGAAGAAAGTCATAGCAAAGAATTTACGACGGTTCGAGTACTATGGAAAATGTGGATATCTTATATGTATAGAAGAAAAAATGCGTCTTAAATAAAATAGTTTAAGACGCATTTTTTCTTTTAGGATATATATTTATATATCCTACTATAGTATTATAATTGTTTGTTTTTTAAAAAGCGATCCGCTTCTGGCACTCGCCGGCCGCTGCCGCGGCACGCTCGCTTTGCTCGCTCGGCTCGTGCGTTGTTTATCAAAGTCTAACCTAACCTAACCTAACTGTTTTTTATTGCAAAAACGATTCGCTTCTGGCATTCGCCGGCCGCTGCCGCGGCACTAACTTAAATGACATTAAACAAGTTTTTAGAATATTCTGATTTTTTTTAATATTTTATGGACTCTTTATATTTTATACGATCTGGCCAAATGTGGATGGCCAAATCGTGAAACGTTGACGATTTAACGATCTGATCAAACTATGTTGGCCATTTCATGAAATGCGACCATTTCGTGAAATGATCGATCATATCATGAAATGAGCAAATCTACGATATGGCCACGACATAAGAATAATTTTTGGAAATCGAACCAAAACTCAAACATTTATATTTTCAGTTAGATTTCTTCCAGAAATACTTATGAATCGTCGTAATATATTTTTAACATTTGCCAAGACCCAAGACTTCTTAGCTGTAGCATGAATGGGCTAATCAGAATATTAAAAAAGTGATCTTAACGTTCTCATATAAAATCTATAAAGTACAAAATATTCAGAAATCGGTATTTTTTTGGTAGATTATTGTGATCCGCTTTGTAATCAAATGCGCTTTGGACATCGTAGTGTAAATAAAACGAACAAAATATTAGAATACAGAGAAAAGGATATTTTGTATTCTTTATTAATGTGTATTTTGGTGTTCTTTGTAAGCTTTTGAATTTATAACATTTCTCACAATAGATATTTCATTAAATCGGGATTCTTCAAAAGTTATTTCTAGATTTAATCTAAAAGTTGCAATATAAAAAAACTATTATTTTAATTTTCTAATTAATATAATTAAACATAGATCTAGTAAACGAACAGATCAAATTCGTATATAATCTGTATTAGCTATATATGCATGCTGACCTATATAAACTACATTAATAAATATCATATGGTGGTCTATTACAAGACCGTAACTAAATCTTAATTAATGGATCGGATAGTTTAATGTTCCAAATAATGAGCCATAATGAGTGAGATTCTCGCATGTGGTAGGCGTATGTTTAAATACGAAAACGGTATTCGTATTATGCTTAAAAGAAAGAGATGCATAATGGGCTTCAAAATAGAGTAAAATGTGTTTAAAATATATGTTTCGTGTATCGTTAGATTTAATTAAATTTATAAGATGTCGACTAAGTGTCAAGCTAAGGTATCTATTTTTTAAGTGAAAATTCTTTAGGCGCGTTGAGAGTAAAATTTCAAGGTCGCGTCATAACAATACCGTCACGTCATGGAGGGCGCCGATTTTGGTGTCTTTGAATCTTGCTAAAGTAGTTTCACATCTGACACGTGTGCTCGGCACACACGCTCTTTTTTTTGGAATTCAAAAAATAATGCTTAAAAACTACAATACAATAATAATTAAGTTTTCAACTTACTAATATTATCAAAGTAGAATAATCGATTAATACAGACCATGACTTTGAAACAAAAGTCAAAGTTAAGTTACTCAAGTTAATGTCAAGTTATTGTTCCCTTAATAATTGATATTGTGGTAAAAAATCGTAATTCCTAAAATAACATAACGACCCAAATTACCTTCAAAGGTTTAAGGTCATTCTTTGCCCTATGAGGCTTGAATTTTGTTATTATATCAATGATTATAACAATAATATAACAACACACGTGAACTGCTAGACCAATTTCGTTAATCCTTTTCTGATGTGTATTATAGTGAAAAAGTTTCTAATGAAATCAAAAGTTAAAACGGTTGCGCGAAAATTAGGAAAATATAAGAAAACTTTACGATTGATTTTACTTTTCTAATGTAACAGGAATTCGAGGTAATTATTACGAACAATATTAATACGGTAAATAGTATAGTTATAGTACCTACCTATAGTTAAATATCCATTTAAATACATATTATTAAAGCGCATCAAAATTTCGTATATCTTCAATACATTGCCGCTATTGGTCTAAGTAAATCTAATACGAGACTCAAGCTTACATCGTATAAATAATGTAATAAATCATGTAAATTCTATATTTGATATTCAATTCCTTCGTACAAAAGCAAGTTATTAGGTTAAGCTTGTATGTAAATGATACAGAATTTGGATGTGATGATAAATCACTTTATCTGTCTATATAAATGAAAATGACATTATGCTAAACCACTGAAAAACAAACTTTAATATCATGACACAAATACACATTTTTACTTTTTTCATCAAAATTCAAAATCAATTCATCATCTTCGCGCAGATTAGATTAGATACCTACCTATTGCAATCACACTTTTCTCAAAATAATAGACATAAATCGTTTTTAAAGCTATTTACTATGAATATTTCAAATGCGTATTTTATTAACCTATAACTTTCTTCCTTCATGATAAATACTAACGTTTTATTCATTCGAATCATTTGTAATATGGAAATAAAAGAAAAACTGCAACGATTTATTCGCAAATAAATCGGTAAAGTTCAAATCGACGCAATAAAATAAATGGCTAACAGTTACCGATATAAAGTTTAAAATAACAATAACAATTATTAATAACACTTGTTTTAACTGATAAGCAAATTGCCGTGATATAACTATTTGTGACAGTCAAAACTGCTGTATCGATTATGACTTAATTGTATTCATTAAAAGTCCGATGGATGTGATGGTGAGTAATTGTTTATAATTAATAAATACCCCTTAGGGTAAATCAGAGATAACTGTAAAAACAAGTTGTACAATTAATAAAACATTGAGTTGTTCGTAATATGTTTATTAACATGGTGATCATTTATCTGGGTAGGTACTTATCTAACTGGTTGGAGATGAAACACTTAGGGCTGATTTTACAATCGTTGGTTAAAACTTATTCATCGAATAACGTATTAAACTTCCATTTAAAAAAAACGTATTCTAATTCTCCGTATTTGACAGTTTACAGGTGACATTTTAAAATGTTCGTGTAATACTTTATTGGACGGATAAATTTTAACCAAGGATTGAAAAATGGGCCCTTAGTGAAAAATAATAATTACCTCTCATCTACAATTAATAGTACTCAAGCGACGTCAAAAACAAAATCAATCAATTTTTTAATACGAAAGTAAACATCTTATACCTTTGTTTCAAACGCTGTAAGCTTTTAAATTATAGCACTATAACCTAATACAAACTAAACATAAGCTTCTTAAAATACATTACGGGTGCAATCAATAAACAAAAACTAGGGGAATTCCATTATAATTTCAGCACTATTAAAACTTTAAATGTGACATAAAAACAAAATTAATGGCGGGCAATTTCCGTGGAAGTGAAGAAAAATACTCGTTAGTAAGTTTAACATTGATTGCGTCTAGGCAAATCGCCCGCGCCGTACTTGCGATCATTTAACCTAATTACTGCGTCTGACACGTATAAGTCATAAGCTGTAGCGATTTCAATATTTACTAGCTTTTCCCTGCGGCTTTGACCACTTTGTCTAAAACTTAACAAATTAAATAAGTGCTAAATTGTTCCCTGAAAACTACTCTATCAATGAATAACGCATCATAATCCGTTGCGAAGTTTTAAAGCACGCATGACAGACAACGAGAGTAATTTTGTTTGGTAGTAAAATGTTGTGATGATAAAGAAACAAAACTAATACTGACTTTACATGGTCACTTACATAATATGTAAACAGGCTACAATAATTATTACATACAATTTCAGGCCGAAGTTAGGACATCTGAAAATCAGCATAATTAGGCATGGTAATTATTGCATTGTAAGTGACAGATTTATATCGATTTCAAATATCAAATTAAATATTGGTCTTCAGGAATAATAATTGACTTAATTAATCAACAAAAAGCCCTTAATTTAGTTAAATTTGTGATTTAAGTGACTATTAAAATACACCTATGTATTTCTTATAACTTGGACCGAGCAAAAACTTCTTTACTGTATTTATTATTAATGTGCATTTAGCGTGCGACGGTAGCCCAGTTACAGAGATTAAGTACAAACTTACATAAATATAACATATTAGTGTATTTCATGAACTTGGATGGAAACAAGTGTAATAAACAAAACTATTATTGTACGGGACGACATCTAATTATTGTTTAATGTAGAAGAAATATTTATTAGGGTGTGGTTAAATTATGAGAGGTTAGCGATTTATAATAAGAAAGATAATAATTTGTGGTTATTCAATTCAAATTCAAATCAAATAATATTTATTTTCAAGAATGTAGGTACTCTACCATTCTTTGTTTTGTTGTTAAAGTAAGAAAATCACAAAAAATACATTATTAAGTATGTAAAAAATGAATACGACAAATAAAATAACATTACGACATTCATATTTTATAAAAAAAATTCTAGATAAACTTAAACCACGTATACCTACACCTGAAACAAAATTTTCCGAAGATACTATTACCTATATCATATAGTAAGTAGGTATAGAAAATACAATTGACAATCGTCAGACAGAATTTATCCCAATGCTACATAACTCTAACCAATCACAACGCTATTCTAAAACGTCATTTGGCAATTGGAATCAATCCGGGGTTAATAGATAAAATCACAATTTCGGTACATTAACCCGTCATCAGAATCCATTTTCTTAAGATTAAGTTCGTGGCCTGAAGCGATAATGCGAATTTTAATTAACCCTTAGAATCTTGTTTTGATAACCGACACTATGTGACATTGAAATTGGAACCCTTTGACATTGGTTTCTAATATCAAATTCAATTAATCTCAAATGAGTCTTTGGCGTGTACAGTATATTCGTAATGAGAAGTGTTACTTCCAAATCAGCTTTTGTATTCAACGTTGTTTTATACACAAGCAGTAGGGTAAGGGTGGTTTCATTGTATTCTATAGAAATTATAATTAAATTATGAATGAAAGATATTTTATCTTCAATGATAAATTATGAAGGTTCAATGTACGATTAAATAGTATTATTAATATTATTTTCTATAAATTCAGTATACAAAACTATCCCAGTATATTATCAGTTATATTGACATAATTATTTAGGTTATTACAGAAATGTTGCAAATTATTTCGGGAATACATTAATTGTATCACAAAGTTTTACACATAACAAATAACCAAAAACACAATAGATATTTCAAATCATTCATGAACAGACTAATAAATCATATGCAAATATTCGATGTGCTTGAAAAACGCTAGTTTAGATTACAGCTTTTACAACAGAATATTAAAGTAAAATAATTTAAAACAACCATTTATCTAAGCTCTGTGACGGGTAGCGACCGCTAGGGTTGTCACAATGTTAGTTTTAAAATCGATTTTTACTAATAAATACTCAATAAGTAATAATAATGTGCATTGAATACTGAATAAGAAAAGGTGGTGGTGGCTCGGTACCGGTAATGAAACCTTTCGACTGTACTTAAAAAGTAGAAGATTCGAGGTAAGACACTGACACTGGTATGCGGAAAAAGGATTCACACTTATCCCTTTAAGTGTTAGAATGTAAAACCTTAAACTGTATAAATGATTGAAATGATGAGTAATTCTTAGAGCACATCATATCAGTGATATTTAATTGCTTAAGCCAAATTTTGTCATGCTAAAATACATTTTTTTCTGTTATAACCTGCAGTTGCCAACCCTACGTTTCACGTTAGGCTAATTGAGTTATGTTTGCGAAATGACTAATCTAGACGTTTTGTAGATTGCCCGGTCTGTAATTAGAAATTAGAAATTATTTATCTGATGCTTTTTTTTTAACTTCCATTTTTGCGTGTGAAATGTTTTCAAAAACATGGCTGAAGCGGTTATTAGGCTTTTTTTCTACAAGAATTATTTCGTTACGACTACGGATTTAATTACTTGAAAGTTAGTTTAATTGAAGTACGTAATTGCGAGAATTCAACTGGTAAATGATTCTATTAAATGTTGTTTTACAATTTCATATCTAACTGCTTAAAATGGTATTCATTAAAATATAATGTACTAGCGGTCCACCCCGGCTTCGCCCGTGATACGTATTTACGTTTTCTCTAAATAAGAACCATCCTCGTACTACAAGGAATATAATAAAAAATGAATTATCGAAATCGGTCCACCCGTTCACGCGTGATATCGTGACCAAGGAAAACGGGTTTCATTTTTATATATATAGACAATAATTATTTATACCTTACATTAATAACAGTTTACGTATACTTTCGGAATATTCGCAATCCACGTCACGGGCAACAACTAGTAGTAGGGGAGCCCAAGAGGGGATTTTGGGATTTACTCGAGCGCGTCAGATTACTATAAGGGACGGTACCTTAGCTATTCATTAGTACCTCTAGTCAATATGAGCAGTTATGGTTGGTGGGTGCGCTCAGGGGCCCCGCTGGAAAATTTGAATAATCCATAATTCCCTAAGGTTGAGCTCGAATCGTCAGATTAGCGAAATGGGGACTTCTTATATTGTAATTAACCCCCCCATATATTAATCTGACGTGCTCGAATAATATTACTTTAATTTTTTACCCTTTCTTCATAGCGATTAAATCGCCACTTAAATCGTCAGATTAACGTATACTTTTTTTCAGTGACGTCCTGGAGCATGCAAAATATCAATATCTAACGCGCTTGAGTATTTCCAAGCCAATTTTTTTCTTTTTTAAATTAAAAAAAATCAAAAAACCCTTCCCCACCGCTAAAAGTGAAAACATTATAGGACCTTTTTTTCTCGCTATGGTCTAATCTACCAATTCTAATAGGTTCCCGTGACGCTCGAGTAAATCCACATTTAGCATCCTGGGCTCCCCTACTATAGTATCACAAATCTCAATAAGACTTGATACCTCGTGAGATACAACTTAATTAGATTTGTTTAACTAATTTTAGTTAAACCCACGGTTGAAGCTGTGTTATTTGGTAACAATGTGCAAATAAATTGAGTTAATTTAAAACTTCGGTTTTTATAATTGATTTATTTCAATTTAATTGGGAAGCTATCAAATTTTCTGAAATGGTAAAAATTTTTGAAGCTATTTTTAGTATTTTTAATTAAATATTTCATTCAGTTCATCATTATATTCAGTTTAAATGTCCAGGTACTTACATATCAAGGCGACAGAAAACACCGTATTTCACTAATTGTAATTATATCACTTACATAATAAAACGAAGAAGCTTTGTACGAGTATGCACATTGAATTACCTGAAACAAGAAAAAAAAGTTATTATAATGTCCCTTTTCCAATCAACAAATATATCTAAATTAAACAATTTAACCAAGTTCTAAACGATTCAATATACCTATATTCCCAAAATTTGAGATACACTAAATCTAAAACATAGTTCAATAAATCCATCTATACAACCAAACAAACAAAAACCATCGAGCTACGACACTGCCGCATCCACTAATTGCGAAAAACTTGTAATATATGCTTGAAAAAAGCTCACATTTCCTTGGTACACTCGATTCCGCCCACTCTGAATATCGTAAATCATATACGAGTGCGAGGTATTCCACGATATATCACTATATCTAGGGTATTGCGTGTGAGGATTTATTATACTGGGTTTTTGCTGCGACTTTGTTTGTGTTTTTTTTTAAATAAAATAAAAAGCTATTGCGGTAGAATAGTAGCAGTTCGGATGTTGTACAATACTCATAAGTAGGTATTTTATGCAACTACTGAACTTGTAAGTTTCAAATAAACTACTGTTTATAGATTAATTTTAATGTATTCGATATCCAATTAAACTAATAACTAAGCTCGAAGCAGTACCGTAATTAATTTTACTTCTAGTAGTATACAGACTTCTAAATCGAAATCTCATATTTTTTAGGACTAATCATCGAACCTTTAACCACATAATCTCAAGCAATGTCAACATCTTATTACTAATTCACAACACAAAACAAAGTTTGAAATACATCCAATTCAATTTACTTTGATCGGATAAAACCTCCTAGTGGACCGAAATTTGACAGAATCTAATCGGAGGTGTTGACGGGGGTTTTTATATTATTATCATATTTTTCCTTACGACTTACTTGGGAAAAATAAAAAGAAAATCTAACCTATTCGTAGAAAGGCTAAATTTTTTTGTATAATATCTGCTCTCTCAATTTATATTGTAATAGGTATCTCGTTTGAAATCTTATTATGTTAAAATGAATAGGTTTCATTTAATCTGACTATTTGTTTAAGAATCTAAAAAATGAAATACACAAAACTATTCATAAATTATAGTGATCTTAAGTATAAGTACTTACATTAAATTTTATAAAAAATACCCTACTTACGATTTGCAATTTATTTATACTAGCTACTATCTAACTTCTCCTAGCTCTAATAAAAGTTTAATTATACAACCTTTTGTACGCATTATAACCTAATTTCTACACATGGGGAGCCATTGTCACTACATAGTATAAAGGAAAGTCACTTCCGTGTGTTAATATGAATGTTTAGATCTTTAAAACTACAGTAAGGATTTTGATGTTTTTTTTAATAGGTAGAGTGATTCAAGGATGGTTTTTGTATGTGATTTATTAGGTTTTAGACAAAGCGGACGAAGCCGCGGGAGGAAAGCTAGTAAACAATAAAATTGGAATAGTCTCAAAAGTTAAAGTGGAAGATGCAGTCATCACAACTCAATTAACGCAGCCGCCGGCACGTACTAGACAATTGTTTATTAATTATTCCACGACCTCCATCTTTAATAGCAGTCTGAAAACTTGTACAAGTGGTACATACGAGTTGGTTATGATTTCGAGGACTATGTCCTAAGAATAATGTTTGGATACGAAATTTAGGGTAGATTTTGAACGAAACTTGTAGTATTAACAAAATTTAAATAAGTTGACATGTTTCCGAATAGATATCTAATCATAGGACACGATTTTATTGATATATTTTCAATACTTATACCTACTTAACGTCTAATACACATAATGTTATGGGTAAATATACGACATAAGTAAAAATATCTTGAATAGACGAAAGCGTAATTTTTATACCAAAATCCAAAAAAAAAAAAAAAAATGGTTTCGTTCTAACTCTATAAAAACTCCACACATCACATATTACATAAATTCTACCAAGAAACATCCAAAGCAGTTTTTCCGTACTAAATAATAATCCTACACAATAATAGTTTCCGTGTCCGTCAGTGTTGACATCTAATACAAACGCAGTGGACACTTTTATTACACCTTCATGTCGACATTTGTGCTTTTCCACGGTCTGTCCGTCTCTTTAAGAATATTATATGAAACAAATGTGTTTAAACGGAAAATACTTTTTTATTATGTAAATACTTTTTAACAAGGGACATGATATGTGACACAGTTGAATTATATTTTATGTTTTTGTTGCAATTTATATCATAGTGTATTGAGAAAACGGGAAGAATAAAAATTGTTTGCACACATCTTCTTATATATAAAAATGAATCGCAAAATGTGTTGGTAAGCGCATAACTCGAGAACGGATGAACCGATTTCGATAATTCTTTTTTTATTATATTCCTTGAAGTACGAGGATGGTTCTTATGTAGAGAAAACGTAAACATGTACCACGGGCGAAGCCGGGGCGGACCGCTAGTTAGGTAATAAAGTCATAACTTAGTTAAATAAAAATTATCCAATTTTGATAATTTTCTAAACTGTCTGAATACACTCATATACTTTTGCCTATTGATGAATTCATAATTATGTCATAAATATAAGTTCATACTTAAGTTTAAGTACTTATATGAGTTAAAAACGATAGATGACTTCCCGGCTAAAACTAACTTGGTCATACCAAGATCATCTTTACATAACTTCACCTACACTCTACAAAAATGAATCGCCTACCAATCGCTTATTAAACGTATACCAAATGGTAATTCCCCGCATACAAAATCAACCCTAACAAATAATTACCTGTATGTAATCCGGAAAACAGTTCTATAAATACTAAAAGCGATCACTGTCAGTGAAGGAATAGACTGCTTAATATTTTATTAGCACCGTCTTCGCTCCTCGCCGTTGTTTGTGGTAGAAAAGTCTATTGGAAATGCATGTATCTATTTTTAGTGTTGCTTTAAATGGCGAGCTTTTTCTTGTGATAAGGAAATTTCTTTATAAGACAACAGCTATGTTACTGCTTTTTTGTGCGTCACTGTAAAAAATTCTGGATTTCACCAAAAATAAATCGTATTTAGAACACCTAGATTGTTCAGTGTAAAATTAATTATTTGTTAATAGGATGCATGTATAACGTTTGCAAAAACACAATATTAAAACTATCTCTAAGTATCACAAATTCTGCAGTAAATTGCATAAGAAATGAAATTATGCATAACAGAAAAAGACAATTATGTCCCCACCACCGCAATATCACGAGCGATTAATATTTTTTTATTGCTCGACGCATCGCCATTTTGTTTTTTCATGAAAATAATTCAAAATGGCAGCCGTAAAACTGCGTGGTTACGCAGAGCAATGTGCTTAATGAGAGACGATTAAAATCGTCCCAGAATGCTGATAGGAATGCAAATTCCTTTGTATTATTTTATTTTCTCCGTTGTTTGTGCTGTTTTTTATTTTCCACTTGTCTTTTTAGATAGCGACACTGGAAATCTTTTACGTAATAGGTACCTTTACCGATAGGCGATTCTATGAAAGTCTTAATTACTATTCCTATAGAAATCTTATTTATCCGGATCATTGGAATTTAACCCCATTGACATCACAATGCCATTTTAATTTCTGGAACATCTAATAGGATATGGATGTCGTCGTCGTCGTTTATCCTCCTACTAATATTATAAATGCGAAAGTTTGTGAGGATGTGTGTGTGTTTGTTACTCTTTCACGAAAATACTACTGAACCGATTACAATGAAATTTAACACACATATAGAGGGTAACTTGGATTAACACATAGGATAGGTTTTATCCCGGAAATCCCACGGGAACGGGAACTATGCGGGTTTTCCTTTGAAAACGCGGGCGAAGCCGCGGGCGGAAAGCTAGTATGATATAAATACCAACACAATATTTTTTTTACTTAAAATGAAAGCCATGTATGTACTATAGTGGAAGAATTATAGACCTAAAGAATATTAGTAGGTACTTCGAAGTATCACATATTTACTGTTTGAATTAATATTTTTCAAATAAGTATTACAACTTGAAATAAAATAGAGCTGAAACAACTCTATTAAAATAATCATTTTAGTTTTCATTATAACTTTACATAAAAGTGTTCACCCGATTCTCAACATAACCATTGTTGATAAAACAAAAAATTATAATCCCACTAAAACCCACCCAATCCCATCCCAAGGTTGTCACGAATAAATTATATTCCACTAATGAGTAATAACGTATGTTTTAAGAATATCAATTTGAACGCGGGTGGTCCCCCACAATATTTGTTTTACTTTTAATATTGTGGTTTTTCCATAATAATCATATTTTAATAACTGGTTGAAACATAATACTCAGTGTTCGTATAATTAATAATTTTATAACCTTTTTATGTTGTCTTATTTCGTAATATTTATAGGTTTTTCATTAAGTTTATTAATTTAATTATGCAAGTTAGCTTTTTATTATACGTATAGGCCTTTTAGAATACGAATTATTCATTATTGCACGCCTCATAAGCGAAGCGTTGAGGTGGGTACTACTGTCACTTCGCGCAAAACATCTGATTTTTCAAACTTAAAATGTCTTTATGTATCATACATTGCACTTGTAAGATAATACATACACACACATATTAAGAAAAAACACTATTTTTAACGTTCATGATATTTTTGATGTCATTTTTGTTATTTAAACTAGTTAAAAAACAGTTTAAAAAAGT